>JARHVA010006851.1:805000-817126 GCA_037957365.1 Torreya grandis
TTTACCATGTTCATGCTTTATTCCTTGTATTTTTTAGGTTTTAAGCATCCATTTTCATAGATTAAGCTCATAATTTTTACCATGGTGTTAAAAAGATAATCAAGTTGGAAAGGGAATGTTGTTGAGGTTTTACCTTTACCCATAATATATCTTTTTATTGCAAATATTTTGGGAATTGTAAAAAAAATTTACAATAATTACACCTCATATCTCCTTTATAAGTTTAAATTTAATTAAAATATAACACTATATAGTTTTGATACCTTGACTCTTCTTATTCAAGGCACTAACAAACCTTGACTAACCACCTTGCCTATAATCAATTTGTATAAAAAGAGGCAAAATATTATAAATATTCTAGTTTTTCCAAACTAAAAATAGAATCAAATTTCTTCCACCATAAAATATTTTCACTTGGCATGTAAAACTAAAAATTATACAGTGTTTCACCTAGAGTCCACAAAAGATAAAGAAGTGGATATTTCATATGCCAATATCAAAATATATTTCAGACAATACCTATCCACCAATTTAATACATATCTATGTGGCATGCTAGTTAAGAAATTATGTAGTGTGTGGATAAGATGCCTAAAGTTTACGGAATTCAAAACAAAGGCTTTATAAATGTATGGTGCATCCTCCTCTTCACTATCATCTACTTAATTTTTCATTTTTTAAAACTTGAAACACCATACACATCAAAGAATTAACTACAAAAAACAAAAACTATTGTTAAAATGAAGCTTATAGGTCAAAGTAGTATCAAAACAAACAAAAATTACTAAATAAAAGTATTACTAGTTTTATTTTTCTTTAGCAACCATGCTATTAAAGATTGATGAATTTTTCATTACTCTTTCATAGATAAAACTTCATTCCTCCTTGATCAACCTTGCTATTATACCAATCAAATTGGTTTATATCTACACAAACTAAACAAAAAATAATGGAGAATATGAATATGGATATAATAATAATAATAATAATAATAATAATAATAATAATAATAATTATTATTATTATTATTATTATTATTATTATTATTATTATTATTATTATTATTATTATTCATTAATTTATTCAACTGAAAAACATACATATATATAGAAGAATTTCCTATAGAGAGGGATATTCTAATATCTCTCAAATATCTCACTACCTAACTATAAACTAATTATAATATATTATTTACTATTAACAATATATACAATCAATCCACTAACCAATAATAATACTAACTTACCATATTAACCATATGGTAATTAAAAATAATTAAACATTATCTACCTAATTTAATACTAAATCTCAACATTCCACCCATTAGTGTTTACATGGGGAAAAAGTATATCATGTGAATTGAAAATAGTATCATATGTTAATGCATGATTTTAGATATGTGTAATAATATCCAAATCTTGTTGTCTAGATATTACTACAAATGATCACCTACATACGAGAATTTATCTCACTTTCATTTCTATTTGAGCATATTCACTAGATGACCATCTTCCAATAAGGTATTTTAATCAAAGGATCTCTATAGTTAGAGGATTTTTGCAGTCAACTACCCTCCTATACAACTATTTAAATATTCAATGATATATACATTATACTCTTCTCCATCTTAGTAAGGGAATGATTACAATGTTTTATTTTTACATGCAACAAAAATAACTCAAAAATGAAAAATGCCACTAGAAAAATGTGACCTCATCATTAATGCTTGATGAGAGGTGTTTTTAGCCTCCTTCCTCCAATGCCTCCAACCTTCATCAAGTCCACTACTTAATCAACAAATTTTAAAAATTAATATTAGTTGCATGTCATTTCTATGACAAGACCCCCCTAGTAATTTGGACATATGACTTAAAAATTTGATGTTGGTGTCACTAGAAATTACATTACAAAGATGTAATTTGACATTTTTGACTTTGTTATTGACTTTGATGACACACTTTAATTTAATTTTAATGATACTTAATTGATGATGATATAAAGTTTTTTAAAATATTAAAACACTTTATTGACATAAAAAATGACTATTTAACTTAAGCATAGGTCTCAATAAACTTGACTAAACTCATAACTATAAAAAACTCTAATAATACTAAAGTAATATATAATTAATTTATGATCACCTAAAAACAAATGATAGTACTTAAAGATGATAATTAAACTCTTTGAAGATTTATAAACTTAAATCACTAGGTGTTTTGACTTAATGACTTATGTGAATGAATAAAATTATTAAATTAATATACAAGGGCTTTATAATGATCAAAGAGTGCATGAAGTTATATGTGGAAGTGAATTACATACTTTGTGCTTGTAAATTTGAGCTATGGATTCATTATACTAAAATTAGTAAATTAACCCAAAATCTACAAAAACATCAAAGGGAGAGAATATGGAATCAATCTAAATTATAAGATAACTCTTACCATCATTTTGATCCTCTTAGCTTCTCTCCAAGATCCTCAAATAGGTTCTTCAAATATTTTGGATTAATTATTGATTTTCTTGATAATAATGGTCTCAAGATGAAATTATGAATGGATTAATGGCTCCTTGGATGTAAGGATGATGTGGATACAATGGTAATATGATGGCTAATAGAGCTTATGTATGTTTTTAAAAGTTAGTTTAACCAAGCTCCATGCATGGTTATTTATAGGGTGATGGAGGAGAATTAAAGTGAATTTAAAATTCATTATAACCCTATAGTTTTAGAGGATAAAATAAAGTTAGAGAAGGATCTATACTTTAGAGGTTTCTAGATCTGATTAGTAGTTAATAGGGGTTTAAGGAGGTGACTAAATGGGTGATTAGGGAATATGGATGTAAGAGATCTTAGGAATAGGCTAGGGTAGATGTGATTTGAATTTTAAATTCCAATATAATGGAAAATTAGTTTTAGTTTAAAAATAAAACATGATTAGAAGAATTAATAGATTTGTGTGATAATATAAGATTAGTGGATGAAGAATGAAGAAGGGAGATAATAGAAAAATGATTATAAGGGGTGATATTAGATAGAATTAAAATAGATAAATGAGATTAGATAATATAGGTGAAATTAGTGTCGAGTAATAGTAATATTAGTGATAAGATAAAATTTATATTTATAAAGTTTCCCCTATTTGAAAGGGAATTGTGAGTGATGGAAGTGGAAGGAGTAATGGTCTTTCAAATAATAATAAAACTCATGGATGAAGGTTAGTAAATGAAGTTAGTGGACATGATTTCCCCTTGAGGGGACATGTAAATAATGGGATGGATGGCCACTCTAAAGAGGAAATTAGGGGTGGGATGTGATGAATAGACAAGGGGATGAGATGCAAGATATGAGATACAGAATGAAGAAAATGAACTTAACCTGAGAGGTGAACTACAAAGTGATGATTCCCCTAGTAAAGATATATAAATGGGGAGTGAAAATGACTGTGTCATATTTATTGACACATCCCAAGGGGGAATAAATCATAACATGATAAGATAAATGGCCACAAGATTTTGATATATCCCAAACATGGATTCATGCATGGAAGAGCATCAGGCCAAAATAAGACAATGATTTGATAATATTTATGATAGTGTATCTCAAAAGCTAAATTAGAGAGATATGATGAAGGATATGAGAGATATGATTGAGTGATCAAACTATGAAGGGGATAGGAAAGGAGATTAGTGGTTGAGCTATCCTTGGCCCTTAAAAAGTAATGAAGTACTACCTACATATTCTAAAAAGACCTCAGGCCAATGTAGTTCTAACTTGGTGATAAGATAGACTAGAGGAGGAGGATGATGATGTTAGTTTTTAGATAGATGATGTGACTTATATGTTAGACATGAAGATGGAGGACTTGGATACATGATTGGATATGAGATGTTATATGACATGTTATGTGGTTGGGTTAGATGATTAGACATGGATGATCAAATTGATGATGGGATGAAGATGATTTGATGATTAGGTAGGTGATAAATGAGAGGAGAAATGATAAATGTGTCTATTATCAAGACATAACTATAGTTCAACCAATCTAATGTAAATATATAACTAGGAATTATGCCCCATGATATAAGTATGACCAAGAGGAAATTGTGACAAAGTGCATAATTATAAAAGGGGCAAATAGCAAACTCTACATCATCAAGGGTACCTAAAAGATTCATTGTAAATTTTAGTGTCATGATATTATTCTAATTCATTTCCCAATAGATGAAAAGATACATGATAAAAGGCTAATTATAATACAAATAGATAAAATCAAACATATATATATATATATATATATATATATATATATATATATATATGTATCTATATGTATATATGTATCTACATATATATATATATGAAGATACATATATACATATAGATACATATATATATATATATATGTATCTATATGTATATATGTATCTACATATATATATATATATATATATATACATACATACATATATATATATATATACATACATATATATATATATGCATACATACATATATATATATATATACATATATACATATATACATACATATATATATATATATATATATATATATAGATGTTAAAATACATGCAACCAAGTCAAATGAGAGAAAAAAAGTAACACACACAAGCATCTACATGCAAATGCATTATGAATAGTGTCTTGTCTATGAGATTCGATGGGATGAGTGATTAGATGATGATTTAGACTAAGTTGGTCATGATTATCATGATGTTTTTTGGATTAAGGATAGGAATTTGGAAGTGAGAATAGGTAAATTCTAACTTTAGATAGACTATATTTGCCCTAGCTCAGAATAGGGGATGAAAAATAATAACAGGATGGATGGATATGAGACTAGAAGGCCATGGTGATGGAATTTAATGGAGGAATAGACATAAGACAAGAAATATTGGATTTTTTAATGATTTTTAGGGTTTTTAACATATTTCAATTTTTATGTCTTTTTTGGGATATGTATGTATACTATACAAAAGGGGTTACTAATAAACCAAATTCCAAGCATAGAAATAAGGATAAGGATGGATTGAATGATGGATGGGAAGATAAAATCATGAGGGTGATGGTGAAATGGGGATGATGACCAAGAAATAATGGATTAGGGATCATCAAAACCCACATCATAATATCTAATTACTCGAGTGTCTATTTGGATGATATGCTAAGATGATTCTAGAACATTTCTAAAGACATCTTCCACATCCTTACGAAGATCAAGACTATAGGAAAGGATGAAATAATAAGATGCATGATATGATGGCATATAATAGGTTAAAATAATGGAAAGAGGGATAAGATAGACACGGATGACATGAAGGGTATTGACAAGGGATATGAAATTATTTTGGCCCCAAGTATTGAGGTAAAATGAGGATAATAGACTATTATAGCATGATCCCAGAAATTGGTTTTCACGATGGTAATTTCCCAAGTCATTAGAAGATTGGTTTTCACCATTTGATGAATGTTTTTTGACCTTTTTTGACTTTTATGACTTTTGGAATCATTATTTATTGGATATAGGTGTGAGATGAAAGAATGTAGACACTTTATTGATCTTTAACCAAGACTTATTTTGAAGAGATATGATGCTAGGATCATGTTGTCACTATTGGATGTATTGATGTCCTTATGAACTTTGTTAAATTTTGATTTAGGATTATCTAGATATCTAGTCTAGGTATTTTCATAACCCCCATAAGAGATGATGTTACCTAAGAAATTAATGTGTGGCAAGGATTGTATTGGATGGTTTTGATAGTGAGGTAGAGGATGTGGATGAGTGATATGATGATGAATGGTGTGATTGGGTAGAGATTGGAAATGGGTTTCAATAGTTACATAAACAATTGGACATGGTGGAGGGGACATTTGTGATTGGAATCATGTGTTAAGTAAGGTTAAGGAATCCAAGATTATATGTATTATCTACTTTTCACTATAAATATTAGAAGGATGATTAGACACATTAGTTTTGACTTTTTTGACTTGTGAGGTAATTGGTGCCACAATGATTTATGATTTGATTGTGTTTTATTTCCTCTAGTGTTTGTAGTTAGGCTTCACCAGAGGAGTTTGATCTTAGAATTGATAGATGATGATTAATTTGAATTTGATGGTCCCCTAGCACCTCAAGGATATTTATACTAGGGCATGATGATTTTTGACATGGATGATTATGAATCTCTTCTTGACTTTGATTGATTATTTTTTGATCATAACTAACTTGATGATTTGGCTTGATTAATTGATCATTGGCGTAGATACTTGTATATTAAACACATGATATTTCATGATGAAGGAAATCCAATGATGTATGTTCCTATTTTTCCCATTTACGGAGTGGTATGGAAATATTGTTAACATGAGGTGGATGAGGTGAAAGGGGTGGATTAAGGGGGTGATGGGTAGCATAGTCCTCATAAAATATACTAGGAGACCAAACCTCAATGTCAAATAAAGTGTTCTAAAGAATATTATAAGTATAACTAAGAATATTTATAGAATTGACATCTAAAGTCAAGTCATATCCATCCCAATGTTATTTAATTGATAAAACATCCAATTATTATGTTATGATTTCATCATCCTGAGATGGATCAAGGGTCATACCTTATAACTGATCAAAATTAGAATTAGAGATGTCTTCAAAGAGATAGGTATCAGCATGAATTTCATTATCCATAAGGGATGATTATTCTAACATGGATTCTCATTCATATGTTGATGTTGAATATGATCCTGACCATTTTGATGTTGAATCAAATAGGGATGTTGATGAGGTGATGTTTCTAATAGATTATTTTTGATAGTAAACTTAAAGAAGTCCTTTTAGATAACATCATTATATATAAGTACCTCTTTCACCTTTGGTTTGTGGATGGATGATTTAGGCTAATGATTTGTGAAAATGGGGGATTTTATGTGAATAGGATATAGGGATGGTTTGATCAGGGATGGTTATGTTATTATGAGTTTTTGGGTCATGACCTTGGTCAAGGAGGGAAAAAACTTGATCATAATTAGGAAGAGATTCTTATCATACCCATTTTTGCACACTCCTAGGTGTGGAAACATTGGATTATCCATAAATTTAAATTTTTCCATTATCAATTAATTTTTGGACATAATATCTAAAAGGGTGACATCTATTAATATAATTCTTAAGGAATTTATGGTATAAACAAAATCATTCTTCTTGATACCATGAGGGTTTATGTTTGGATAGATCTAGAGGTTTTGTTTTTGGGTATAAAATCATGCCTATTGCCTCTAGTTTCCAAAATAAGGATTTTATAAATATTGAGAGAGGGGTATATGGTTTGTTTATAGTGTTAGGTATGGGAGTGTTGGATTTTAGAGTGGAAGAATGTGATGGTGATGTCATGATATTATGGGATGGTGTTATGTAAGATTTTTGAGGATATGTACTATAATTAGATGAGGTTTACAAGCTAGGAGTCTCTTTGCTAGTAGGATGGGGGATTTGTGATGGACAATGACTAATAAATAGAGGATTCAATTGTGGATGGGTATGAACTGGAGGTAAGATTATCTAAAAGGGGTAAAGTCCTTTGGAAAGTTGGGCACCAATATCAAGGAGCCATAAGAGGACTACACATTTTTTAGAAATAATATATTGATTAAATAAGGTAATCTTCTTATTAGTATACTGACTAAGAAGGTCATGACTAGGACTAGGACTAGTGGATAGGGGATTGGAATAGGATTAGTTGTCATAATAATTAGATGTAGATAAGGGTTGTTAAGGAAAATTTTTGGTAGGTGACCTTAGTTTTAAAGGTTTTAAATCATTGGGAAGATGTGAACACATCTACAATAGCCACAAAAGGCATTCATCCCTGTTGGTGAAGATATACTTGTGGAGTAAGGTGACTTCATCGCTATCATATTGAGGGGTGTTATGAATATGATTATGATGAATGGAAAATGGAGTTAACCATGGTGGAATAACATGTGTGCTAGGTGTAGATGGATATTGTTAAAGAATAGGGAATGCATTTTTAGGCTTGATGGGATTGAGGTCTAAAGGTAGGCAGTGACCCATTTATAGGATTTACAAAAGGGTCTCATTTTTGTTGGGAAGCAGGTATAGCTCCAAAATAATTGGGTCTAAATACATATGGGTAAATGATCAATGGGTAATCAATGAAAGGAAACAAAATGAAAAAATAAGATAGATTGGGACTTGGATAAAAATGTGGTCCTTGGACAAAGCTAGTCTGAATAATTGAGCTACTATGATAGGACATGGGTGAGGATGAGATATACTAAATGGATTATGATATTAGACTGGGATCAGATTTCAAATTGATAGTATGATAGGTGATAATGATCTATCAATAATGCTTAGTTTTCAAGCTAGTAAAAAAATGGGGATTCAACTAGTGCTTGGATTTAAACTATCAAGATGGTGAATAATAGACTAAAGAAGATTGAATTGAGGATGAATGGATGCTAGATTGAATCTGACATAATGATACATTATTAATAGGGTATTGACCAAGTATGAAATTTGATAAAGTAATAGATGATGAAAAATGATGGTGGACTAGAGTGATAGGATGATATGTAAGGATGACAAAAGGACTAGCTCAAACATTAGACTAATTTACTCAAGGTTAGATGGATATAATATTATGTGATGGGAATAGATGGGAATAAATGGAGGCATAAACTATGATGGGATTAAGATCAATACAAGTATAAAAGGGAGGTGATTTAATTATGATTTAGGGTAATATTTATGGTGTGGGTATAGTTTGGACAAGTGTGTGGCCTAAAACTCCAACTAGATGTGTTGCAAGATAAAAATGCAAGACAAAAGTAAGATGGATCTAGATGAGGTAAGGATAAATGGGTTGAAGGATAAGGATGCTATACATAGGGTGATAAATAAATAGGAGGAAGTCAAGGTAAAATCTAGATCATAATATGTCTGATATTGGATGATAAGATGTAAGTGATATATAACATTATATAAGATTAAATATGTATAAGTTATGATGAAGGATAAAGTAGATAAAGGATATATAAGATATGATGATAGGTAAAGTAGATAAGGATGTACAATATTTTTAAGAATTTACAAGATGTAGATGATGATATAGGAGACCTAGATAGTTGTGTACAATTTTGGGTGAAAGGCTGACTTGGCTCACAAATAACACTAGTCTAGCATAACACACACCAGATTAATCAGATCAAAAACCTAAGATTAGTAAACTAATGTAGGAGTGTAACTTAATGATTACACCATCTAATAAATATACAAGTGAGGCTATAGGCTGGTGAACCGTTACAAAATATCCCAAACCCTCTCAACCCATTTGCACATAATGGTCACTTGGGAGCTAATGCTAACACTGACAACAAGTCACGTATTATGGGTGATGGTCTTAATCTAGGCTAAATGGGCTCTCTAGGGGCATGCCTAATATATGATAGGTACATTAGGATTGAATCCATGTAGGGTGATTTCTAATGCTTGGGTTAAAGATTTAACTCTTTCCCTTCATGGAAGACCTATATGGGGTCAACCATTTATCCTAACAACAACTATCTCTAACTTTTATACTCCACCAAAATATGGAGTGTGGATTTGTGCTTGGTGGTAAAAATCCATAATAACAATCCCCCTAGGAATATGGAAATTGAGTGGGAATCATTTCCATGTCACATTGACCCTAAAAAATAAAAATGAGATGGTTTGTTAGTGGTTTTTGATCATCTAAGACTCATTGTAAGGATGCAGGGAGAAGATCATACCTAACTATAGCCCTCAAAAAACATTCAAGAAAGAAAAAATATTTAACAAACTGATTAATTAAGTTTGGTATATATAAGATATTTTTTAAATTTCTAAAATCTTTGATTGGTGTCTTAGAAAGCAAGTGATTAGTAGTTTTAGTTGACAATCTTTAGGGGAAACCTATAAGACAATATGTTAGAAAAAATAATTACCTATAAGAGAAGATGTCAGCAAGCCAAAATTTCCACTAGATTCATTCTTATAATAATAAAAATGTTGGTCTAATAAGTCTTAATAAAAACACTAAAAAATTATGAATTTCCACTATAATTATTTTGGATGAAGTGCCACGATGGGGGTGTCTAGGGAGGCAGCCCTAGTGGGTGTTGGAAATATTGTCATTTATGTCAAAGGTCTAACATTATTGGTGTCAAAGGCCCCATATCATTTATTTTTTAAAGGTGTTTTTAATGTTCATATTTTGGCTAAAGTGTGTTGATATTTATTTAATATTAAATAATATATTTTTAGTCACATAAAGTCAAAAGAGGGCCCATGAAGAAGTCAAAGAGTCATAAGGTAAAGAAAAAATAGGGAAAGGATGAATTTTACCATGAAGGGTCATCTTAAGGAATTTAAAGAGTCACCAAGTGAAGACAAAATAGGAAGGGCACATTTTCTCATGAAGGGTCACCTTGAGGAATTCAAAAAGTCACCAAGATAAAGACAAAAGGGGAAAGGATGCATTTTATCATGAAGCATCAAAGGGTCATGTAAGTTTGGCATCATTTTCCATATGGATTGAAGGGTCACAAAGGGTGAATACAAAAGGTCATTTGGAAAGCTATAAAAAGAGGCTTGGGAAGCCTTTGTAACATGCAAGAGTGTGCAGGGTTTGTAATTATTTTATATAATAAGAGAGGAGTGAATAGAAATAAATATTGTAGATTTATATCATTTATTGAGAAACCAAAATTGAGAGATAGTTATGTTTTATACATAAAAGGGGTTGGTGCTCACAAATCATTATTGTGTTAGTGTTTAGCAAATGGGTTGGTTCTCTTTGCAAGTTGGTGCTTAAAAACTTTTTAATTTGAGTTATTTCTCATTCAAATACTTGATATTATTCTTTGTGGTTTCTCTCACATTGGGTTTCCACATAAAAATCTAATCTCTCTCTCATCTCTCTCTCTCTCTCTTCTCTCTCACTCTCTCTCTCTCTCTCTCTCTCTCTCTCTCTCTCTCTCTCTCTATCTCTCTCTATCTCTCTATCTATCTATCTATCTCTCTATCTCTCTCTCTCTCTCTCTCTCATCTCTCCTCTCTCTCTCTCTCTCTCTCTCTCCTCTCTCTCTCATCTCTCTCATCTCTCTCCTCTCTCTCTCTCTCTCAATCTCTCTCTCTCGTGTGGTGAATGTTATTGTTTTAGTTTTATTGCATATCTTGAATGTAATGGTTAAGTAGAGTTTGATTAAGTAATAAATTTTATAAGATATATGATATACTAATTCATCTCCCCTCTCAATATATCCTATGCCTAAAAATTTGTATTAGATCAGGTTCTTTTGGAAAGAGTCTATCAACTTGAAGGTAGATTGGGGAAAGCAAGATGGCTAGATCACATGAAGGTTTTTCTATATAATAAGGAAAATCTATTTGATGAGACAAATTATGATTTTTAGATCATAAAGGATGAGGACTTATTTGATGGCCCTTGGATTAGGACATTTGGCAAGTAGTGATGGAGGAATATGAAGAGCCAAAAACACTTATAACTACTCCTGTGTAAAATAAGTCAAGTAAAAATAATGCTAAAGATTTAAATTTTATTTTCATGTGGTTTATGTGAATTAGAATTTGTTAAAGTTATACAATGAAAATCTTCTCATGAGACTTGGGTGTAAATCTTGAGAATATTTTACAAAAGGTGATGGAAAAGGTTCAGTAAGCTAAGATCTAGACCTTTAGAAGATAGTTTGAAAATTTGAAGATGGAAGTTGAATAAAATATAACAAGTTGTCTTTTGTAGGTTAATCAAATAGGTTAATCAAATTCAAGGTCTTGGAGAAAAGTTATAAGAGTCAATGGTAGTACAAAAAGGTTTTAGAGATCTCTACCATTGAGATATAATGTAAATGTTTCTATAATTGAAGAGATGAAGGATCTATCCAAACTAAATATGGATGAACTACATGGTATTCTCTATAACATATGAGATGCAGCCTGAACAAGAAAAACCCTTGAAGAGGGAAGCTACTTTCCATTGAAGAAAGACAAGGCTAATATTCAAGAATCAAGTGACAACTCTAACATGAGGAAGATGGATGA
>JARHVA010006852.1:0-90000 GCA_037957365.1 Torreya grandis
CTACTTGGGGTTTTTAAACTATCAATTGGGAAGAATAGGTGATTTATTCTTAATGTGTAGTTAGATTTTGTAGTGATTTTCCTTGATGTGAGCCTATAATGAACAAATGGCTAGAAATGTGGATTTTTAGAGATCATTTTGGAATTTATTCAGATAAGAGTTATGAAATGTGTGGGCTAACCCATTAGGTTAATTTAAATTTGATAAACTAACTATTATTTAGTGCAAGGATATGACTACTAGATTCAGACTCTAGTGGTGAATGAAATTATCTTGAAAGAATGGCCTTATTTGAGGAGCACAAACATCTAAGCTATAAGTGTACATCAGTCCAGGGATGAGGTTAGGTTGTTTAGAATAAGGAATAAGGACCTTTTTTAATCGTTAGTTACTTGGAGACATAAGTCATCTACATAGAAGTGAATGAATGATTGTAAATAACTATAAAATTGGCATGAGTTAACTGTGTATAAAAATATTATCACAAGTGTATTATTTTAGTAATAAATATGAACTTATGTGTCCACAAATAGATATACTTAGTTTCCACTGTGTCTAACATGTGTCATGTATTGGTATGGTAAGAGGTGAATAAATTGATTTAATGACATTACTACCCGACTATTCATAAACATTTTACACTATAGAACCTACTTAGAAAAAAATTATATGTATGTCTATTCAATATAAATGAGACTATTTTGACTTTATTTATATAAAGACATCGATTTAAAATAAAACTGCTTGATAATGGTTTCAAAAAGATTAAGATCCATGAACATGTTAATTTAACCATTCCTTTTTTGAAAAAATAAATTAATACATTTAAATGCTACCAAAAAAAGGTAATAGACATTCTTTGCATCTCATGATATATTAAAAAATAAGCATGGAAAACATATAAGATAGACTTACTACTCTAATTCTATTCACCATAACTAAGATTAGTTCGTCTAGATAATAAGATACCTATGACTTGCCAATGGTTTTTTCATTTAAAAAATAAAAAATTAGAAGAATTATATACTGCTTTCATGCTTAATGTTTGGCCTATATATGAAAATCTATTAAAAAAATCCACATTTTTTATCCTACTATATAAGAAAAATCAATGTTTTGTTATATGAAAATAAAGAAAAATAAAATAAAATTTAAAAAATAGCTTTACCATCGATGGGAAAACCAAAAAAACCTTTTCAATCTACATTATTAGTTTAAAGAATAAAAATTTATTTTAAAGTTTATAAAAACCAAACATTTTTTCCATAAAGACAAAGAACTATACACATATATTTTGTGTTGTATATATATCTTATTGAAAACAATGACCTAATAATGACTATATTCTAAACATGATGTCTATGTATGTCAAGAAATCCAAAATACAGAATGTTTCAAATCCACAACTATATGAAAAAAATATCTAAATCCCCTTTTCAATTTTCACTATCATCCTAAAGAATTAAAAACACTACATTTCCACCTATAAAGATAATCTATTTATTAAATACCTAATCAATGATCAATATTTAAATTTGGTAGATGGATAGGACTGCATTCCTTTTCAGTTCATACTATTATGTTATATAATTAAAAGAACTACATTACAAATTATCAACAAACAAAATCATAACAAATGAAATTTGTGTTGTTTATATCTCTCACCATTACAATCTGATACTTTCTACCATGGGTTTAGACACATTTATCCATAAATATTTTCTATCATATCCATTTAAAATAATATTAATTATAATAATGTCAAGAATTAAAATAAAACCAACAAAATGCTCATGAAATAAATAATTATATTAGTGGCCAATGAGATGTAGAAGGATTGGTGAAGTGGTTTGGATGTATCCAGCCCCACCCAAGTTTGAATCTTAGAGGGCATTTATAGGTTGGATGTGTCCATTTAGTTGATGGTTTCAATTTGATCAAAGTATTAATGGTTCTATAGTTCTCTTGTGGACTAGACCCCTAGTTTGTGCCCCAAAACTAGTTATAGATATGGTCAAAAGCTAAGCACCAATGAAAAAAATGTATTAGTGTCAGAAAGAAAATAAGAAGAAAAAATGTTCTCATTACATTCATGTATTTTCTAGCTCATGTCATTAGGTCAGATACATGTTGACATGGATACCTTGCCCCTCTGGCCACTAGGTGGTAGATATAGAATGGTGAGTAGTCAAAAAATCAAAGGAATGGCATAAGTACCTTTTTTATTTCTAGTATATGTGTCCTACATAAATCTATTCATTGCATTATATGACAACAACCTTTTTGGGTTGGATTTTACTAAATATGTATGGTTACATAAGTCTATTTTTTGTGTTATTAACTCAAACTATTTTTTTCATTAACAAAATCTTCAAATAATATAATTACATTGATAGCGATTCACCAAGAGGAATGGCCCATCCATTATGTACTAATCAGTAGTCCACATTTAAAGTTAGAAGATGAATACGATCACTTTTCCCTATATTCAATGCATTTTGTGTTTTGGTCTGGCCACAACACAATACTTAAGGGTCACCAACAAGGGGAAATTTGTCTACTAGTGACAAGGTGTTATTTACATAAGGATGACATGTCAACAAACATCATTAATGACATTTATTGTGATTTTATAGAAATGTAAAGGCTATAAAATATCTGTATTTTAATTTGTTTTTAACACAATGAAACATTGGTTTTATTTATTTAGTGTAGTAACTATTCATGCATAGGCCATGGATAGGGCATACATGACTACTAGGTGGGTTAAACTCAAATGTGTTTCTTAGGGTGAATGCAACGAGAATGTTTTGAATGTATAAGTTTTATTGCTCACACAAATGCATTTTTTTGGCAATGAATTTTTCAATGGAAAAATATATGTGAATGGTTTTTTGTATCCTTGTTGCAACAATTCCCCTGGGTGCATAGATATGGGATTAGGTGTGCATCTTGAAAAAATATAATCTATATATAAGATTTTCATCTATAAGATTACGTTTGACAATTGATTTTGTTAATCAATTAGACAACAAAGCTCTAGATTTTTTTATAGCATAATGTGCATAAGGTACATATTATCATGCACTTATTGTTAGGGTAGTAAGCGAGAATTAATATCTCTCATGAATGTGGCAAGTATATTTTGGTTGTCTCATTCATGGTATTGTCAATGATATAAAAGTTTGTTATTAAAAAATAAATTTCGTTGTGTTATAAACTTTTGTACAACTCCGCAAGATCATGATTTTGTTCTTGTCAAATCCCTATCAACAATCCATATTAAAAGTTAGAAGATGAATAAAATAAAATTTTACTACTCCTTATACTTGAAAAATATGTTCCATAAGAATATTTGGTTTTTGTTGATCATGATATCTACATTGAAAAAAAAACAAAAAAAATTCTTATTCACATATATACTTGTGTACAAATATATAGGGTAATGATTTTTTTCCCAAAGCCTTGTTTTGTCATTAGAGGGTGGTTAGAGTTAGGATTAAATGAAGGAAAGATTTTTCATCTAAATCACATAAATAATTCATTGTGGCTACAATTTTTTTTAATAATACTATATGTTTTTTTATTTCTTATAAACAAATTTATGTGAATGGTTTATGGCTTTTGTAAAAATAAGTTATAGGTTTTAAATCTTATGTAGATCTGATAGCTTGTCACATATAGAGCATAAATTATGCATACATACATTATGAGGCGAGTTAAGGTCTAATGAATACCTCTATGCAAATACGTTAATAATTTTTTAATCTTGGTTTTGTTATTGGCACTGATATCATTTTTATTTTAAAAAATAGTACGTTTTTTTCCTCTCATAAATTTTCGTATAGATCTATAGGGGTTTGATTAGATTTAAACTATAACTATCAAACAAATCTTTATGTGAAAGCATAATCTATGAGAATACGTGTTTAATTGTCGTGACAGCATGGATATATGAATGTGGTTTTGTTGCAAGGCTTGAAATAATAAATTGAAACAACGAAGTGGATACTTTTTTTCATGGGGACAAGTCTATTAAGAAGATATGTATTTTGCATATGTTTTTCCTTCATATTTTAAATTGTATGTAAGAAACCAGACGCTAATTTAATATATCATTCACCCCAATCAATGCTTCATAATTTTTATGAATTTTTAAAATGAAAAAATAAGTATGAGCCAATTTTATTAATATCACACTTTAGAAGGAATTAATCCTTGTTACTAGTTGCATGTTCTCTTGTTTGATAAATGTTATTGATATCACTAACAAGCTTGCTATAAAAAATGATGTATGTTTTATAATATTATAATGTTTAATTCTTATTTTTTAATATTGACAATTTTTTAACATTGTTTTTAAATTATTTGTTTAAGTTTTAGAATTTTAAAAGAAAAAAGATATAACTTAAACAAAATAATGTATTTATATTAACTATTTTAGAATAAAATAATAATTTTCAATATTCAAATATGTTATATAAAATGTAATTTAAATATAATTCAATTTTTTAATATACATTTAAATAAATCATTTTATTTGATGAAATTACAATCTAATAATAATCTCTATATTGCACAAGATATTCAGATGACTTTCTTGTGAACTACAAAGCAAGGAAATAAAATGACATAGAAAGGAGAGCCTCAAAGGCACTACGAGTATAAAACTACCACTATAACATTTTTAATAGATTTTTGAATATTAGGTTTATTCTGCTAAACGTCAAACTTGGAAATAATGATTTGTAAGCTTATAATTATTGTGTGTGTGTGTGCGCGTGCGCGTGTGTGGAGTTATAAGATGAGGATTTTATTGTTTTTTAAAACAAATAAAGTTTTTTCAATACAATCAATTTTTTTGAGATAATTAAAAAACTAGATATACAAATAAGACAAATTTTTATAATATTATTATGCTTCATAAAAATATTAAATATTAATGTGTTTTCTAAACATGGTTTTAATTTGTATTGTTTTTCAAAAGCATTACCAAGACATTTTTTAAGGATGTAAAAGATATATTTACCAATTTTTCCAATAAATAGATACTATAATTTTTTTGCAAGTGTCTTTTGAATTCAATTATTGCCCTTTTTAATATGAGCCATTTTAGGGTCGTCACATATATATTTGCTAAGTTTTCTAATAAATTCAGTTACATGATTTAATACCATCAATTTTATTGTAACTATTTTTTTGATTTGTTTATGCTTTCTTTTCATATTATTTTAAAAAAAAAAAAAAAAAAATCGATATTTCAATAAATATATGAATATAATTTGTTCATTATGATATATATAATTTCTAGTAAAAAAATAAATAAAAAAGATTATTTCATCTCCTTTCCTTTTTGAATAATTAGTAAGATAGTTCTTTCATTCTATCAACGTTTAAATTGCATCTCCTACAAATAATTGCTAATTTATAACATGTTTGCACTAATTAATTCAAATTTATATATTTTAATTATTTTCGAATATTCTCCTATAATATGAAAAGTATAATAAATGTCATATTAAACAATGAATTATGCATCCGTAAATAAATATAAATTTAGATGATAAAATAGAAAATATATGATATTAGACAATGAATCATATTTTAAAACGTATACGCTCTTGACCATCTCCAATGTTTGACAATTTGCGCTAAGGGAAAGATGTCATGAACTAATAAAAATCGAAACATCTAATGCATAGGATGCATATTTTGCAAAGAAAACCAAAGAATTATATACTCTTTAAGATTTATCATGCCAGTAGATCTGACATCTGGAATTCCTGCACAATGGAATAAATCAAATTATATATGCAATTCCATTCAAATCATTTCTTAAATATAACTAAGTGTTGATACAACGTTTTTTATTAGGAAGATATCACATTATGTACAATTTCACTCAAATCAGTTCTTAAATGAAACTTTACGAGTACAAACAATTTGTAATATGTGCGGGAAAGATTGAAAGATTGTAATTTGTAATTTGTATGTGTTTATTTTATTTTAAAATATTAAAATATATATAATGTTTTTATTTTAAATTTAGATATATTACATTTTTAATTTCAAAAAACTTTAAATTCAGTTTAAAATATTGAAATAAAAGATGGAAAATAAATATTGAGATTAAATCTAAAAAAATATAAATTTTAAAATAATTATGTATATTTACTATTTTTTTAAGAAAATGATATGTTATTAACTCCCAACTGAATTTATTGTTTTATATGCGTGATTTTGTTGTCATAGAATATACAATATGTTTCTATTTGGGTAGAATTCTCAAGACTATTGATAGCTGATTTTAGTATAGAAAAACATAAGTTAACCAATAACATTATTTATTAAATTGCCTCTCAATTAGTTAAGCTACAAAAATTTGATAGTAACTAGGGCTATGCAAACCTCGGAGAGACTGCAGACTGATATCAAGGTATAAGTCAAGTTAAACTTAAAAAATTGCAAAGGTTGAAAAGCGAAGTTGAGAATTTACAAATTAAGTATAGTAAGTTAATAGACGTGTTTTTAACCAGTGTAATGGTTGTTTTTTATCATGTAAGCTAATGTAAGGTCTCATGAATATTTTAAGGGTTCTACTAGTTGCTATTGAAAAATCAAATGATTTGTTTCAGTTATTTATTGACGAGTTGATGAGGTCTTTACAAATGCAAAAGAATAAGGTTGGAACTGTTGGTCCCTATTTTGAGCATGCATTTAAATTACAATTATCATTTAAATAAAAAGACAAAAAATAGAGTATTATGAAAATTTATGAAGAGGTAGCATTAGTGATAATATCAAACAATTCTATTGAAGGGTGAAGAACCAATTCCAATTTATTTGGAGTAAAAAGAGGTAAACGTAACAATTATAATTATAATTATGTACATGGAGGTTACATGTATGACAAATTTTATGTTTAATATTATTAGTACAATAAATTTAGTTATTATTTAAATGAGTATAAAAAAATAATTTTATAATAAAATGTAAAAAAAATGACTACAAAAATAAAAATTGTGAATTATTGTTTATCACTTGTAACGTATCAAAGGAATGTACAAAGGAAATTACTTTTTTATATGATCGTGGTAATAATCATGAGTGGTAACAGAGAGATGTTGACAAACATTGATAAGTGTTAGACTATACTTTTTGTTATGGGAAAAGTAAGCGTTTACATTAGGACTAATCAAGGTGAGAAGTATTCCTGGTATGTATTATGCTAATAGCTTACAAAATATTTTGATTAGGATTGGGCAATTAGTAAAAAAGAATTACAATATTTGTTTTGAGAATGGAGCATGCGTAATTCTTAATAGAAATAGGTGTAATAAGCTTATTGCAAAAGTATCTATATGAAAAATAATAGAATGTTTCCTTTAAGGATACAAGATGAATTGACTATAGCAATCAAAGCTTCCATAAAATATCGGTTTTGGTTGTGACATCTAAGATTTGGATATTTGACTTTCAATGGTGAAAGGAATACCTTTGATAAAGCAACTTGACAAAGTATTTGAAGGTTGTAATCTTATGAAACAAGATATAAAAGCATTTTATGTTGGTAAAAGAGTTTGTCTTCAAATTGTACATTGAGACTTGTGTGGGATTATGTAAACACCATCAATTGGCACGAGTCATTATTTTTTGAAATTCATTGAAAATTGTATTAGGAAGAATTGGGTGTTCTTCCATAATTAAAAATCAGAAGTTTTGAAGATATTCCAGCAATTTAAATATTTGGTAAAAAAAAAATGAATATTATAAAATTGTGGAGAAAAATAGAGGCAGTAAATATGGTTATGAATTTAAAAAATTTTGAATGTCAAATGGAATTTAGAAACTACTCACAATATACACCATAATAAAATGGCGTTTTAGGAAGGAAAAATAGAACTATTGAAAAAATTAATGAGAAGCATGTTGAAAAAAAAGAATTCATCACATGAGTTTTGGGTTTAAGTAATGACATGTTATGTATCTATTGAATTGGTGTCCTAAAATTTTACTTCTTAAGATTCAACAAGAAGGATGGAATAAGAAGAAACATAGTGTGCCATATTTGAGATTCTTCAAGTGCACTGCACATGCACACGTGCCTGATGAAAAGAGGAAGAAACTAGATGATAAAATAGAGATATATCTTTGTGGTAAAGGTGAACAATTAAAAGAAGACAAGTTATTTAATCCAATTACAATATACATTATAATCATCAAAGAGAAAAGATAGAGTTTGATGAAGAAGAATGGGATTGATATAGAAGAAAAAAAACAGCAGTAGCTTGAAATGAAAGACTCAAGTGAAGGCATATCAAATCAGCGTCAAGTTGCCATTTAAAATTCTGATGTTTCGAAGGGCCATTTCAACACCTATAACTCCCAAAAAGATGATAACCTTGAAGGAGATCTAGGAAGTAATAAAAAATAAACACAATGATGATATAATTTCTATTTTTTTTTTCAACTTATAGAAGTTGATCATATTTATTATAAAGATGCAATCAGGAATGAGAATTAGTTAAAAGATATGGAAGATGATATTGAATTAATGGAGAAAAATTATACTTGGCTTGAGTTCTTGCCCCTTCCATCAGGAAAAAACATAGTTGGAGTTAAGTGGTTATATGATATAAAGTAAAATGTAGATGATGATATTGAGAAACAAAAAACGAGATTGGTTGCCAAAATATATTCATGACAGCTTGTAATTGATTACAAAAAGACCTTTGCATATGTAAAATTTTTTGACACCGTAAATTTTGTTATATAAATTTCAGCTCATCATAAGTGGAATGTACATTAGGTGCACATGAAATCAACATTCATGAATGAAGTGTTTGAAGAACTATATGTGTAGCATCCACTCATTTATGAGATCTTTGGCCATGAGAAAAAGTGTATAAACTAAAAAATGATTTAAATGAGATAAACCAAACACCTAGGGGTCGGTACAGTCATATTGATTCATATTTTCTGATTAAAGAAAAACAAAAATACATGAATTGAAATTCTATAAATCTTCTCCATTCACAAATTGACAATGCTTGATTACTTGTTGATCCCTGATTGATTGCTTGCATGAAAAATTTACAACATTCCTCATGATAAAGAGGATAACCAAAAAAAAAATAGAAAACCACTAACCAAAAATTGGAAACAACTAACGGACAGCCCACTTAAAAAAAAAAATGCTGCCCCACTACAATTGCCCCCACTACTATGCATTGTTTCAATCTTTTAATGCTTAGTGGAGAAATTACTATTTCTAACACTATCCCTTAATTTCTATTAGCTAGCTATTAGAGTATCTATTACTCCTAAATTTTTTCTCAAATGCTCAAATTTATCAATTATTAGTGCCTTCATGAAGATGTTTGCTAACTAATCTTCATTTTTGCAAAATGCTAATTTGATTTTACCATCTTCAACCAATTCTCTTATGAAATGATAGTGGACCTTAATATGCTTTCTTCTTCTATAGAAAACTAGATTCTTTGTCAAGGATATAGAAGATATGTTAGCATAATATTTTGTTGTACCATCTCCTTCTTCCTTATTCAGATCAGTGAGAACTCTCCTTAGCCAAATAGCCTGACATGCTATTGCACTTCCTCTAATATACTCAGTGTCTACTATAGAAAGAGCAATAATGGGTTGTTTCTTGGATTCCCATGAAATGAATCATGAATCCATGTGAAAAACATGTACACTTGTGTTTCTCTTGTCATCTACACTACCTTGCCAATCGCTGTCTGTATAGCCAACTAAATCAAAATGAGTTGATGTAGTAAAGAAGATGTCATAGTTCATGGTTTTATTGGCATACCTCTAAATTCTCTTACCTACTTTCCAATACATATCCTTAAGTGTCTCAATGAATATGGACATAAAACTTACTACATACACTAGATTAGGCCTAAATCTATTGTCAAATACAAGAAAATACCTACCGTGCTCTTATATAAGGTTGAATTCACCTCATTACTATAGTCATCCTCACTCAATTTCAGATCTGTAATAGTTGGTGTTGGCCTAGGTTTATTGTTTAGTATTTTAAACTTCTTAAAGATTTATGAAGCATATTTGGATTGAGAGATGAATATGCCATGATCCATTTGTTGTACTTCTATACCAAAGAAGTACCTTAAAAAACCCAAGTCTATCATTTTAAATTCCCTTTTCATTGCTTCTTTGAACTCAATAATGAAATGATCATTATTCCCTGTAAAAATTAGATCATCTACATATAACACAACAATCAAAATCTTATCATGCTTCTCCTTGATGTAAAGTGTAGGCTCTCTACTGCTTATACTATAACCATTGGTAGTAAAGTAAGAATCAATTCTACTGTACCAATTCCTTGGTTTCTTATCTTAGGACTTCATTTCAAGTGGTTGATTAGCATAGATTTATTCTTTGAATACTCCATTCAGAAAGGCAAACTTCACATCTGTTTGATATATCTTCCACTTGTGTTACGTAGCTATTGCTAAGATAAATTCCATGGTTTCCACTCTTGTGACAAGAGCATAAGTCTCAACATAATCTCTACCAACTTGTTTATATCCCTTCATAACCAATCTTGCTTTGTATCTATCGATTTTTCCTTTTACTATGATCTTAGCCTTATAGACCCACTTCACTCTAATCACTTGTTTATCCTTGGGCATGTCAGCTTACTCCCATGTTTTATTTATTTCAATTGCATCTATTTCCTCATTTATGACCTTACACCATTTTTTTCTTTAACTTATTCTTCAAAACATGTAGGTTCATCTTCAAAAAACAAAGCAAAATTTAAATTGGGATTACCATACCTTGAATCTTCACAGATCTCCCTTAAGATCCTTGTCTTTCCAAGCATTAGAGAAATGAGAGTTGGATCTTAACTACTATTAGAGTTGCTTGACTAAGGAGTATGTTATGATGTTGATGGAGATGGATATTGAACATGTTGATCTATGACTTGTTTAGTTTCATTGTCTTCATTTTCAACTTCTATATCATCCATGGGTACTATGATCGAGATATCCGAGGTAGTGTCAATAGTGCCATCCCATGATTCATTCTCAATGAATTTAACATCACTACTAATCATGTTCTTATTTTTAATAGGGTTGTACAATATATATGCTTTAGTGTATTGATAATAGCTAATGAAGATATAATTTTATCCTTTATCATCAAATCTCTGCCTCTTTTCCTTTGGTACATGCGTATATGCCTCACACCTAAATATTCTTAAGTGCTAAACACTATACTTTCTATTTTTTGCACTTCTTATGGAGTCCTATTTCAAACAGGGTTTGTATGATACCTATTTAACAAATACATTGTTTTTGCTATAGCTTCACCCCAATATTCTTTTCAAATCCCCTTGGATTTCAACATATTTACAGACATCTCCTCGATGGTTCTATTTTTCCTTTCTGCCACTCCATTTTGTTTTGGAGTGTATCTAATTGTGAACTGCTTTTCAATACCTTCTCTTACAAAAGTTTAGAAATTCCTTTGAGACATACTTTTGCCCTTTGTCTGACCTAAAGGCCTTGATGAAATGTCCACTTTGTTTCTCAACTAATGCTTTGAACCACTTTAATTTATCAAAAGCCTCAGATTTATTATTTAAGAAATAAATCAATGTCTTCTTACTATAATCATTTATGAATGTCAAAAAATATGCATTCTTGTAGTGGGTGAGGGTTTTCATTGGAGCACAAAAATATGAATGCACTAAATTTAATGGTGTTTTTGCCCTCCTAGACATCCCTAATTGAAATGGCTATCTATGGTATTTTCCTAAGATGCATGCTTCACATTTTATTTTTGGTTTTACTATACTTGGTAGACCTCAAACCATATTCATCTTATATAAAAGATATAATATAGAATAACTTAAATGCCCATATCTCAAATGTCAAAGTTTGTATGTGTCTTTGATGATTATATTGAAGGTTACTTGTTATAGTACTGATGTACTCTTGAGAGGATCAATTTGCATCTTGAGAGGAAACATATGGTTTCTTGTCATTTGAATTATAACTGTCTTGTTTATGCTTCCTTATCAAAGATTATGCACTCTCCATTCTCCATCAAGACTCTATATCCTTTTTGGACCAACTATCCAATATTCAACATATTGTGTTTTAGATTTGGAGCATAGTAGATGTCCTGAATTGCTCTTCTTTCACTTTGCTTGGTGGAAATGATGACAGTCCCTCTGCCAACAACATGAAATTTTTTATTATTCCCCATCTTTATCATAGAGTGGATATTCTTATCAATGGAGGCAAACAAGTTCTCATTACCACTCATGTGGTTGATACATGCACTATCCACATACCAAACCTCAACATTCCTGAATTCAACAACATTACATACAATGAACATGTTTGGAAAATGTTCAAGTTCACATACATTTTCAATGGCTACACCTGCACTTTGCCTTAATTGATCATGCCACCTTTTTCTACATTCACTAGCAAAATGACCATGACTTGTGATAATAATTGTGCAACATTAATTTTATCATAACTTTGGTTTTAAGTACTACTCTTCTTGTCTTGGAAATCTAATTGAGAATTGTTTGTTCCTTCTTGGTTGTTTGAGCTTGTTCTTCGATAGAAGTTTCTTCCTCTTGCTCTACCTCTGAAGCTTTTCTGTCCATTTTCTCTTCCTCTCCCCTACCTCTAAAACTGGCCTTAGCCTTGAAGGCTTAATTTAGGGAAGAAGATCTAGCTCTATTCAATTGATGCTCATGGGTTTGTAGAAAACCCATCAACTCATTCATTGTCGTCTTTGAGAGGTCTTTAGCCTCCTCAATAGATATAACAATTGGATCATATGCCATGGGTAAACTCCTACGGATATTTTCAATAATTCTCTAGTCTTTTATAGTATCACCATTAATTCTTAACCGATTGGTTAAACTAGAGAGTCTAGTATGAAACTTAGAAATATACTCAGTATTATCTATTTCCAATGTTTCAAAGTCTCTCCTAGGCAATAAGAGTTTGAATAATCATACCTTATCAGTGCCTTTGTAGGATTTTTCAAGGATCTCCCATGCCTCCTTTGAATAATTGGTTGCTACAATGCTTGAATATATAGCTTCTATCATTGTCGTCAAAATCAATTTTAATGTTTTTGCATCTTTCCTCCAGCTCTCCTTTAACTGGGTCTTTTAAGCATTTGTCAACACATTGTATACTACTTGGTCAACCACATCTATGAATTTGGTGACCATACATTCCCAAAAATCATCTAGATGTGGTGACCACACATTCCCAAAAATCATTCACCACCATTATTGTCTTCATCATCTTTGCCCAGACATCATAATTTTGACCATCAAATGTTGTCAGATACTGCCAACTCTTTCCATCTACTTTATCTATGTTGTGGATTTATATCGCTTCACTTCAAAATCTGCACACTACTCCTTACAAGGACCTTATCTCTCTTTTTCTATTCTTGGACCTTTTACTCCAGCTTTCTTTATTGGTTGCACCTCTCCTTCTCTCACGTCTCCAAAAATAGTTTGACAATATATGACTGAAACAGATTTGATGCGCTAGGTTAGAATAACATGCTGGTGACTTCATGGCTCACAAACTAGCTTGAACACTATATTTTGGCTGAATAGAATGTGCTCTAAGAGTTGGATGGCTACGCATTGCTCGTGTGAACTCATATTAATAGATCTGTTGACTGGGCTATAGTTTATTGACTATGCTTGATTCTTTCAATGCAGTCGCTGCTTAGCATACATGACACACGATCTACGTGTTGTTCTTCTATGATATTCCTTTTTCCTCAGTAGCTTCTATATCTCCCACAATCTACTATGTTACTTCTCCCATGATGGTCTTTCTTCAATGCTGACTGTGTGACAGTGCTTTACTTCAGCTGACTTGTCAACAATGATCTCATCCTTTTAGTTGTGCACTTCTTCCTGGTTGCACTTCTCCAACTTGGTTGTGTCTCCTTTGGTAGCAACTCCAATCAAACACCTTCACCGATCTGCCTTCTCTCCCAGGATCTTCTATCTTCCATGTTTCTACTGAATGCTCTTGTTGATAATGCTTCAATCTTGTCCACCAGGGCTATCTTCACTCTGGGCTTATCTTTCTCCAACACGGCTCTCAGTTGCTCAGGTTTTCTCTTAGGATTCTATTGGGCTTTGATACCAGATGATGTTAGAAAACTAAATATGAACTAGAGATAATTTTTCCATCAACAACTTAACTAACTGTTCCACCTCCCTCCTATGCATGCATGCACAACAGTTAACTGACAGTTAGAGATCAGTTAGTTGAAGTAGTTTACAATCAGTTAGTTTAAGCAGTTAGAAGATTAGTTAGGGATTAGTTAAGCAATCAGTTTAGTTTCAGTTATTTTTGGATTCATAATCTATATAAAGATGCCTTGGGTGCAGCATTGTAAGTAAGGAAAAAAAGAAGATCAATTAAAAATTCTTTTTCAAAAAATTGCAGTAGCAAGTGGTTCAGTTCTTATTTTCTTATTTAAATTCTTGTTTTTTTGCTCTCTTAATTTCTTTAAATTGGTATCAGAGCCTGGTAAGGATTTGTGTAGCATAAGCACAAGGAGAATCGTGTAGCAAAAGTCAAGAAAAGTGTAGGAGTGAAGTACAGCAGTCGCAATCAAATGCATGAAGGAAGAGCCCGCGACTGACATCGGCAACTTAACCGACGTCAACATTATTTACCTGATTGACCTCGGTAGACCCACTGACATTGGTGACTGTGCTCTGAAACAATAGACCAAACAAAACACCATTTAACTGACCGACCTCGGCAAACCCACCGACATCGGTGACTGTGTTCTGGAACAACAAACTAGAAATCCATCCAAACAGCCTATCTAGACTAGAAGGAGAATTTAGTCACTTTAGCAATTGACATGGTAGCGAACAACAGTATCTCTCAGCATCAAATTCCTATTTTTAATGGTAAGAATTATGATTTTTGGGCAATTAAGATGAAAACATTGTTTTACTCACAAGAAGTTCGGGATTTGGTAGAGATTTGTTTTGTAGAACCGCAGGATGAGGCAGCCCATTTGGCATTAACTCGAGCACAAAAAGATGAGCTTAAGGAGAATAGAAAAAAGATGCAAAAACTTTATTCATAATACAATAGGGACTGGATGAATCAATTTTTTCCAAAGTAGCAGCAACAACGAGATCTAGAGAGGCATGAAAAATCTTGGAGACTACCTATAAAGGTAATATAAAGGTAAAAATTACTAAATTGCAATCTCTTAGGCGAAGTTTTAAAAATTTGCAAATGAATGATTCAGAATCTATAGACCAGTTTATGGGTCAAGTGTTGAATATAGTGAATCAAATTAAATCTAATGGAGAAACAATCATGGATCAGAAGATCATAGAAAAAATACTCAAGAGTTTACCCAATAAATTTGATGCAATAGTTGTAGCTATTGAGGAAACCAAGGATTTGGAATAGTTATCTATAGATGAATTAATGGGTTCTTTGTTAACACATGAATCTAGAATGAATAGGAATAACAACACTTCTTATGAGAATGCTTTCAAGTCACATGTATCATTTGGCAGAGGAAGAGGAAGAGAAAGGTCAAACTTCAAAGGAAGAGGTAGAGGCAGAACTAGAAGGAACAATCCAGATCAAGGTGAACACAGTAATCAAATATACAACAGTAGAGGAGCGTGGCAACAATCGCTTCCAACAAAATTCACAGAGGTTTGATAAATCTAATATTCAATGTTATTATTGCAAAAAATTTGGACATTATGCAAGTGACTGCAGAAGGAAACAAGGATATGTGGATAAGCAAAATGCTAATTACACAGGTAAATCTAGCTTATTTCTCACTTGTCATGTTACTCAAGAAAAAGCTAGAGATATTTGGTTCTTAGATAGTAGATGCAGTAATCATATGACAGGGAATAATTTTTTTTTTGCTAGTCTTGATGATTCTGTAAGATCTGAAGTGAAATTCAGAAATGATATCAAAGTGGATGTAATGGGTAAAGGAGTAATAAATGTTTTGGCAAAAAATGGTGAAAGAAGGTTTATATCTGATGTTTATTTTATACCTGGACTAAAGCATAATATTATGAGTATTGGATAGTTAGTATAGAAAGGTTACAGAGTATCTTTTATGGATAATGTTTGCACAATACTGAACAAGTTTCCAAGTGACAAGTTGATAGGAAAAGTGGAGATGACCAAGAATCGGATGTTCCCTCTTCAAATTCAGTGCATCCAAAGAGAAGAGGAAGCCCACTTCAAATCCATGCATCTAGACCAATTATGGCTATGGCACTTAAGGTATGGACATTTACATTTTGGAGGTTTGAATTTGTTACAAAATAAAAATATCGTGAAGGGTTTACCACCAACAGAAAAGCCAGGAAGTTCATGTGACAGTTGTATTCTGGCAAAATAGCATAGAGAGAGCTTTCCAGTTGGAGCCTCAAATAGAGCTAAGGTAATATTGGAGCTAGTCCATAGTGATTTATGTGGACCGATGCAAACTCCATCACTTGGAGGTAGTACTTATTTTCTAACATTCATTGATGACTTTAGTAGAAAGACATGGATATATTTTCTCAAAAATAAGTCTGAAGCCTTTGGAAAGTTTAAAGAATTCAAAGCAATGGTTGAAAAGCAGAGTGGCCGCTATATCAAGGTACTTAGATCAAATAGAGGAGGTGAATATATGTCTAATCAATTTCAAAAATTTTGCAGATATCATGGCATCAAAAGGCAATTGACTACAAAGTACACACCACAGCAAAATAGTGTAGCAAAAAGAAAGAATAGAATAATCATGGAGATGGCTAGAAACATGTTGAAAGCCAAACACTTGTCAAATGAATATTGGATAGAAGCAGTAGCATGTGAAGTGTATATTCTAAATAGAAGCCCAACAAAGAGTGTCAGAGATCGAATTCCACAAGAAGCTTGGAGTGGTAAGAAACATAGTGTACATCATTTCAAAAAAATTCGTTGTATTGCATAGTCTCTTATACCATCTAAATTGAGAAGAAAACTTGATGATAGAGGTGAGAAATGCATTTTTATTGGCTATAGTGAATAATCAAAGGCTTATAAGTTGTATAACCCTATTTCAAAGCAAGTGATTATTAGCAGAGATGTTGAATTTAAGGAAGAAGAAGCATGGGATGGTAGCACCATCACAATTGGAGCACTAATTCCACAAATTGAAGAAGAATCTAAAAAACAAAATTTGAAAGGAGATCAATCCTCTTCACAAGCAAGAACAAGCACTCCAATAAGAACACCTAAGAGGTTTGAACAAGGTGAATCATCTGGTCATGCATGTCACCCTACTCAAAATTCACAAGTGATGAATCAGATCCAGCTCTTGCTACTTTAAGATCAAGATTGAAAGGTAAGAAAATGAGAAATTTGAATGAGATTTATAATCAAGAAGAAGAGAAATTAGATTTGGTTTCAAATTTTTCTCTTTTCACTCATGATCCTATGTATTATGAAGAAGCAGTTAATGAAGAACATTGGATAAAAGCAATGGATGAAGAGATGAATGCCATTGAAAGAAATCAAACATGGGATCTAACTAATCTACCTGAATGTAAGGATTGTATATGAGTCAAATGGGTTTATAAGACTAAATTTGATGCAGATGGAAATGTTAAAAAGCACAAGGCAAGGTTAGTAGCAAAAGGTTTTGCACAAAAACATGGAATTGACTATAATGAAACATTTGCTCCA
The DNA here is from genome assembly GCA_037957365.1 of Torreya grandis. Taxonomy (NCBI): domain Eukaryota; kingdom Viridiplantae; phylum Streptophyta; class Pinopsida; order Cupressales; family Taxaceae; genus Torreya; species Torreya grandis. The sequence goes on from JARHVA010006852.1 coordinate 17,772, forward strand.
GTTGCTAGACTGGATACTGTTAGAATGGTTTTATTAATAGCTGCTCAAAATAATTGGTATGTATATCAAATGGATGTAAAATCAACTTTCTTGAATGGTTTTCTAGATGAAGAAGTGTATGTGAAATAGCCCACAGGTTATGAAATGCAAGGACATGAAGAAAAAGTCTACAGATTGAAGAAGGCTATTTATTGTCTCAAGCAAGCACCAAGAGCATGGTATAGCAGAATTGATTCATATATGATCAACAATGGATTTAGCAGAAGCAATAGTGAACCTACTTTGTTCACAAAAATCAATAAAGAAGGTCAGATTTTGATTGTGTGTTTTTATGTTGATTTGATTTTCACTGAAACTTTGTTTGTAGACATTTAAATCACCCATGAAAAAAAATTTTGAAATGACAGATTTGGGATTAATGAAATACTTTTTGGGCATAGAAGTTGTACAATCAGAGAAAGAAATTTTTATTTGTCAAACTAAATATGCAAAGGATGTGTTAAGAATATTTAAGACGCTGAATTGTAAACCAACACCTACACCAATTGCTACAGGGACTAAACTTAGCAAAGAAGACAAAAGATCTAATGTTGATTCTACAACATTCAAAAGACTAGTTGGCAGTTTGATGTAAGACCAGATATCATGTATGGGGTTAGTTTAATCTCAAGATTCATGGAGTCACCAAAATACTCACATTGGAAAGTTGGAAAAGATATTGAGATATGTGGCAAGAACTATAGAATATAAAATTTTATATTCCACAACTAACAATTTTAGTTTGATTGATTTTATTGATAATGATTTTGCAGGTAGCATTGATGACAGGGAGAGTACTTCTGGACATGCCTTTCTTTTAGGCACAGACGTGGTCACATGGGCATCCAAAAAGCAATCTATAGTGACACTTTCATCAGCTGAAGCAGAGTATGTAGCAGCCACATTAGCAGCATGTCAAGCAACTTGGATGAGAAGAATATTGAAAGATTTATTACAAGCATAGAAGGAGTCAACACCAATCTTCTGTGATAATAAATCAGCAATCACATTGTCAAAAAATCATGTTTTTCACAAGAAGAGCAAGCACATTGATACAAGATTTCATTTTATCAGAGAGTTAGTAAACAATGGAGAAATTCATCTAAAATTTTGTAGATTTGAAGATCAACTCGCAGATATATTCACAAAGGCATTAGCAAAGGAGACCTTTGATTATTTAAGACAAAATTTAGGCATTGTAAATGCTGAAGTTGTTATTGGTAGAAATTAAGGGGGAGGGTTAGAAAACTAAAGATGAACTAGAGATAATTTCTCCATCAACTTAATTGACTGTTTCACCTCCCTCCTATGCATGCATGCACAACAGTTAACTGACAGTTAGAGATCAATTAGTTCAATTAGTTTACAATCAATTAGTTTAAGTAGTTAGAAGATTAGTTAAGGATCAGTTAAGCAATCAGTTTAGTTTTAGTTATTTTTGGATTCATAATCTATATAAAGACGGCTTGTGTGCAACATTGTAAGCAAGGAAAAAAAAGATCAATAAAATATTTTTTTCAAGAAATTGTAGTAGCAAGTGGTTTAGTTCTTATTTTCTTGTTTAAGTTCTTGTTTTTCTGCTCTCTTAATGTCTTCAGATGAAAGGAAAACAAAACAAAATGAAATGAAATACTGGAATGCTTCTGCCTTCCCGAATTGATAATGCTTGATTGATTGCTTGCATGAAAAATTTACGGCATTCCTCATCATAAAGAGGATCAACACACCAAAATTAGAAAACCACTAACCAAAAATTGGAACCTACTAATGGACAACCCACTAACGAAAAATAAATGTTGCCCCACTAAAATTACCCCCACTATTATGCAGCATTACAATCCTTTCATGTGTAGTGGAGAAATTAACATTTCTGACAACTGAGGAATACTTTTAGTATGTACAATGATGAACCTACTTTGATATCAAGGTGAGTCAATAATGTGTGATCTTGATAGTTTGTTTATATGTTGATGATTTGATTTTTATCAGAAAACTATCAATTAATATGTTTAAGTTAGCAATGAAGGAATTTGAGATGATAAGCCTGGGTTTGATGAAATAAACTGCGTATGTAAATTATCTCTTGAAGAGATTCATAATGACATATTTTAAACCAGTATAAACTTATAGATCCACAAGTGTAAAATTCATCATTGATGACGAAAAAATAGTAATGTGGACTCAACATTAAATAAGAGATAGGTTGATAATTTGATGTATATGATTGGCACTAACCTTGACATTATGTATGCAATAAGTTTGATTTCAAGGTTGATGAAGACTCTAAAAGAAACTCACTTGTAAGCTAAAAAGAGAGTAATAATATATGTTAGTGGCATAAATGTTCATGGTATTTTATATACTGCATATGATGACTTCGGTTTAGTTGGCTACACTAATAGTGATTGGGAAGGAAATGTTGATGACATAAAAATCACCTCTAGTTATGTTTATCACCTTGGTTTTGGATCAATGTGATGGGCATGAAAGAAAAAACTGGTTTTCTCTATTTATGTAGTTGAAGAAAAATATGTGACACCTACATCAATAACATTTCAAAAAGTATAGATGATAATAATTTTATCAAATTAGAAGTAAGAGAAATGAGTGATAAAAATCTTTCTTGACAATAGTTATGTAATAACTATGTTAGAGCATGGTCAAATAATCATGTCTTTCATAAGAGTAATCAATTTGATATGAGAAATTACTTCATAATAGAACTGGTCGATAATGAATAAATAAATATTTAGTTTTTTAATCAAAAGAACAGTTTATAGATGTCTTCAAAATGGCATTACACAAAGAATATTTTTAACATCTAACAGTGAATCTGGGTCTGATCTGTCTCAAGTCAGGATTAGGGAACGGCGTTAGAAGTATAATCTTGCATTCACCAAAAACTGACTAAACAGACTCTACTCACTCCTATAAAATATGTTTAATATTTTCAGCTAAATCATAAATAAGTTGTTAATATTTTAAATTTATATCTTAAATAAACTAGAACGTCTTTAGATTGTTGAAGAATTAATTAATTAGTCTTATTGCTATATAGTTAAATGAAAATAATTTTATATAGATCTTGTTGAAACTAAAATATAGCATATTTTTGCATTTGGGTATTTTATTATTGTAATTTAGGATAAATATTATAGGATAAGAGAGTTGTATAAGAAAAAAATAGACCAGAGATGGAGAAGAGAAAAAACAAAACTTACGGCTGGGAGTGTCATAGATCCAGCAGCCTAGGGAAGAATAATTAGCGCCCGAATCTTTTGTTAAGGAAGCGGCATCCCACCGAATGCCACCTACGAAACAAGTTGTAAATCCTTTGGACCCTGAAAAAAATTTCCCCGCATTTACTTTTAATGGAGAGGCTATCAAAATGGTTGTTTAAACAGAAGATTGACTCACAAGCAAAGGGATGATTTGTTACTTCAATAAATACTGACCAAGTCTGACGGATCTGAATAGCTCGATCACAGATCCTTTGTTGGTAGAAAAATAAAGAATGTGCATGCCCAGGTGGGAAGTAACGACCAACAAAAAAATAAAACAAAAATTTGCACTTACAACAAGCTTAAATAAAGAAGAACAGAAGAGGGTAGAGATAGTCTAAAACACACCAAATGCATATATATTAAATGATTCTATAATCTGATAATATCAGTTGGTTATGTCAACAAAAAACTACAGCTACAACCTTTAACAAAACTCTTACCAAAAAAACTGCTGTTTTGACTTCTTTCTTTTCTATTGGCTGCTCAAAAAACTGTTGTTCACTCACTACTCAGACTGCTATCTATTCTGTCTTTTTCTTGCTCAACACCTTCTATTCTCCTTCTCTCCTACGTATATTGTGTATTGTAAATTTCTCCTTCCCCTATTTTCTACAAACTGCTTCTGCTGCAGTAATCTTTTATTCTTCATTAGTTGCTGCTCTCTTTTCTTGCCCATAATTTCTATTTTTTTTAATTCTATTTGTCTTCCTCTATTTCTTTTGTCTCTATCTAGCTGCTTACCTACCTACCATGAATTTTCCCCCCAAAATTGAAACGGTTCAAAAATTTTCAAATTCAAACACTGCTGTAATAAATTAGTTTGATGGCTACAACTACTGAGTGTGGAACTGGGTAGGTAGGCAGACAGAATATAATATTTTAACATTTCTCCTTGTTCTTGACCTTCCTACCATGGTCTGCATAACTTTTCTCAGCCTTCAAAACTTTTTTCTAGCTTCTTTTCATTTGCCCATATGCATTTGAAATCATTCTCTACATGTCCAGAGCTTCACTAATGAACTTTGTAGCTTGATTGTTGCAGTCCGTCGCTGGGCTGTTAATGTTCATAGCTACCCTGCTAAAGTCCTTAGCTAGACTAGTGAAGTTCATAGCTACCTTGCTGAAGTCCATAGCTAACATGTTAAAGTTCGTAGCTAGATTCTTGAAGTTCATAACTACTCTACTGAAGTCTATAAATACACTATTGGAGTCTGGATCTGGCCTATTGGAGTCTAGAGCTGGCTTGTTGGAGTTCAAAGCTAGCCTATTAGAGTTCAAAGCTAGGTTGTTGGAGTCCAAAGCTAAGTTGTTGGAGTCCAGAGCTGGCCTATAGGAGTGTAGAGATGGCTTGTAAGAGTTTAGAGTTGGCTTGTAAGAGTCTAGAGCTGGCCTATAGAAGTCTGGAGTTGGCTTGTAGGAGTCTAGAGCTGGCCTATTGGATTCCAGAGTTGGTCTGTTGGAGTACAAAGCTAGCCTATTAGAGTCTGAATCTAGCCTGTAGGAGTTTAGAGCTGGCCTATTGAAGTCTAGAACCAACATAAAACCTTGTAGGCTCAATGTTGCTACTTTAATGACCTCTAACCTTTCTCTTAAGTGCATAAAAATGTCCATTGATAGTGGCTTATTGAAAATATCAACCAGAGGTTGCTCTGATTTGCAAAAGTAAGCTCTTTCATAAGTTTCTCAACTAACTCTCCAATGAAGTGATCCCTGATTACAATGTGTTTTCTTCTACCATGAAAGATGGGGTTCTCTAACAACTTTATGGAGGATATATTATCACAATAAACCATCTAATCTCCTTGTTGCTCCTCATGCAAATCTAAAAGTATTCTTCTTAACCATATAGCTTGGCATGTTGTTGCATTGAGTTCTATGTACTTCACTTCAGTTGTAGAAATGGATACTATGGATTATTTTTTTAAGTCCAAAACATAGTTCCTGACCCAAGTTGAAATACATACCTTGAATTACTTTTTTGATCATCAAGGCTATCGACCCAATCACTATTTGTGTAACCCACAAGCTAAAACTCATCTTTTGATAGATACAACTCCATAATCTCTTATCCTAATCAAGTACCTCAATATCCTCTTGCCTGCTTGCCAATGTGTCTCTTTTAACATCTACATAAATCTAGTTATGAGGCTAACTACATACATGATGTCCATCCTAGTTGTAGTCAAATACATTAAGCTTCCTACTAAGCTCTTATACCGTGTAGGTTCTACATTGCTGCTGTAATCATACTTGCACAACTTTAAGCATATCTCAATTGGTGTAGATAGTGGCTTACTGTTAAGCATCTTAAACCTCTCCAAAATCTCTTTTGCATACTTATATTTCATATGAATATGCCTTTAACCATTTGCTTGACTTCTAGCTTAAGAAAGTACTTCAAAATACCTAATCAATCATTTCAAACTCCTTCATGGTAGTTTTGAACTTTCTTGACTGATTTGTATTATTGGTGAATATTAGATCATCTACATACAAAGCTACAATCAAAATATGACTTTGTTCACTTTCATATACATTGTGGGCTCACTAGCACCTTTGTTGAAGCTATTGCTCAGCAAGTAAGAGTTTATATAGTTGTACCATGTTCTTAGGTCTTGTTTGAGCCTATACAATGTATTTTCAACCTACATACCTTATTCTTATGACTGAGAATCTCGTATCTATGTAGTTATCCCTCATAAACCTCTTCTTCTAATACTCCATTCAAGAAGGTTGACTTGACATCTATTTGATGCACTTTCCACTTGTATTGAACGTCAATGGCTATGATTGTCCTTATCATTTTTATCTTTGCTGCAAGTGCAAACATCTTATTATAGTCACATCCATGCCTTTGATTATATCTATTAACCACTAGCCTTACTTTATGCCTCTATATCTTTCCTTTGGGAGTAGTTTTTATCTTGTACACCCACTTGACTCCTATGCATCCATTGCCTCACACCACTTGTTGTTCTTCATTGATTCTTCAAAGTAGATAGGATCAGTTGATGAAAAGAGAGCATAATTCATAGTTTTATCTTCATTTTTTTCATGCCATGAACTAGAACTCCATGTTGCCATGTATAAATGGGAATTGAATCTAAGGGCTCTAATATCATTTGTTGGTATAAAAATAAAGAATATGCAAACCCAGGTGGGCAGTAATCAACAACACAAAATAAATTTAAAATCTATCAGTATTCTCCTAATGATTGGAAATGCATATTTCCTTTAAATACTAACATTAATGAACTGAGATCTCTAGAAGAATCTTTTGGTATGAATGATGAGGAGTCCTAGAAGATTCTTATGGAAGAAGAAATGGAAGTTTTGAAAAATAATGATACATGAAACTTTGTACCACTACTTGAAGGAAGTGAACCTGTTGGATGCAAATGGGTGTTCAGTAAAAATATTGGTTCAGATGGTAGTATTGAGAAGTAGAAAATGTGGTTGGTTACAAAATGTTAGTCTTAGTTTGAGGGTGTTGATTATGATGAGATATTTTCTCGTGTTACTAAAATTACATCCATTATATTCTTACTTTCTATTGCATTAGCTTATGATTTAGAGATTGAGGAAATGGATGTCAAGACTACTTTCCTTCATGGTGATTTAGAGAAAGAGATTTATATGTCACAACTGGAGCACTACATGGTGAAAGGTAAAATGAATTTGGTTTGCAAGTTAAAGAAATACATGTATGGTCTCAAATAGAGTCCTTGGATGTAGTACCAAAAATTTGAGACATATGTGCTAAACTTGGGGTTTGAGTGATCTAAATCTGATCATTGTGTTTATTATAAAATTGATGGTGATCATTTACTAGTTATGTTATTTGTTGGCAATGGGAAAGTTCTGATTTTAGAGCTTAAATCTCAGCTCTTAGTAAAGTTTGAAATGAAAGATCTTGGTTCTATGAGACACATTTTTTAGATGGAGATTAGAAGAGATAGACATAACATAAAGTTATGTCTTGACTAGAGTAAGTATATGAATTCAATATTAGAGGTTTAACATGCAAGTTTGCAGACCATTGCATGTTCCTTTTTCAATTGAAATGATGTTATCTATTTCACAATATCCTGTACCCCCATCAAAGATGTAAGACATGAGAAAAGTCCCTTATGAGAGTGTAGTTGGAATTTTAATGTATGGTATGGTTTGTACTAGACTAGACATTACCGAAGTAGTGGGAGTTATTTTTTATTATATGTGTAATCTTGGTAGAGTTCATTGGGATGAATTTAAAAGGGTCTTCAAATATTTGTAGAGGACCTCAGAGTATTATTTATATTATTATGGTGACTTGATTAGAGATAGACAATCTCCTGACATTCATTGTTATGTGGATTCAAACTGGGTAGGTGATGTTGAGATTAGAAGATCCACCAATGCTTATGTGTTTAATTTATTTAGTTATAAAATAAGTTAGATGAGTAAGTGATAGATTGTGGTTACTTTGTCCACAATAGAGGTAGAGTATATGGAAGGAATTCATGCCTGTAAAAAAGCCATTTGGCTTAAGAATCTATGTTTAGATGTTGGATTAAAATAGGGTGCTATGATAGTTAGAGTGTTATTTATCCAGTGAAGAACCTGACATTTCATGGTAGGACCAAACATATTAATGTACAATATCATTTTAAGAGAGGCATGATTGAGAAAGGTAGGGTGAAGTTGATTAATGTAGAGACTTTGATGAATGTTGCAGATTCTTTAACTAAGATTATGAGCACAGAGAAGTTTAGATGGTGTTCTAAGTCTATGGGCCTATCGGGCCATTGTAGTTGAGTTCATAATGGTATGGTTACCCTAGATCTTGTAAGGTATTCAACAAGTGGGAGAATATTTGTAATTAAGGTGTCTCAACCTTGACAATTCCTAAGTTTATTTTTCTATAATAAACATGGCATTTATTTGTGCTCCATCAAAATAGGGTGTGGGTTTTTTAGTTGGCACTTTTACCACATGGTGGTGCCTTGTAATGTCATGTATTAGTTGTCAAAAGATTCCCACTTAGTGGTATCGAATGAAAGCCTCTTTTTAAAGCATGATATGAGCATTTTTATGACAATTATAAGGGTCAAAAGTAGGGGAGTTTATTTTGGACGAAAAAGCCCATGGGAAAAATACCTCATTAGAGGTTGAGCACATGGGTGTATATGGGATCTCATGAGTGTTTTTTGCACATGGGTGGGCCCACGGTTTGTGCACATAGTTGTGCACATGGATTGCACATAGTTTGGCACATGTTTGTGCACATAGGTGGGCAAATAGTTTGTACATAGTTTATATACATGAGTTGCCACATGGTTGTGCACATGTGTGATCACATGGTTGTGTATATAGGTTGGCACATGGTATTGTAAACCATAAATGGTTTTTGATCAAACAATTGAACTTTGATTATTTATTCATAAATATGGTGCAAAATATATAAATTAAAGATCCAATAGAAAACATGTGAGAGGTTTATAGGATTTGGGAAGTTTTGGTAGGATCTGAGGAGTTACAAAATAAACACCAAAAATAATGAAATAGTTTTAACCATTCTAACAGTTCTAATCATCTACACTAACATGGTTTCTAGGTTACTATAAGTCTATAAAATCAAGACTTGATGAAAAGTTTCTGAGTTGAGTTAAACCATCGAAAGCCATTCCCCCCTTCTTACATTATTTTTGCAAATGTACCCCCTAAGTAGCTTAATTTTCACCTTTCCAAGGGATTTGGTGAGTATATCAGCTATCTGTGAATCTGTTGGGTAGTACTAGAGCTAGATGTGGTGGTTTAAGACTTGATCTCAAATGTACTAACATTCAACTTCAATGTGTTGGTTCTTTCATGAAAAACACGATTATTCACAAGCTTTAACACACCTTGATTGTCACAATAAAGGATAGGTGAATTTTCTTCACTAATTCCCATATCACATAAAATGCAACATAGCCATATCACCTCACACACAACTCCATGTGTTGTACCATACTCTACCTCAGAAGATGAGAGAGCAATAATAGTTTGCTTCTTACTAATCCATAAGACCGGTCTAGATTCAAGGTGAGATATGTATCTTGACATTGATATTCTATCATCAATAGATCTGATAAAGTTTAAGTTAGTGTATCCTTGCTAGAAGAACTGAGTATTCTTCTCATATTCTAGACCATACTTAAGTGTACCTCAAACATATCTTAAAACATGATTTGTTGTAAGCCAATGACATTTTTGGTTCATGTATGAATCTAGAGAGATATCTCACAACAAAACATCTGTCTAGACTGCTTCTACACAATATCATTCCTCTAACTTTATTATTGACAGCATGTAATGAACCATTTACATTATTATGCAATTGCATCACTCAACAATGTCATTCTTCTAGGGCATGTAGGGAGCAATCAAATGCTATTTGATTTCTTATTGGTTCAAAAATGCCATGAACTTCTTTGATGTGGATTTTCCCCTCAATATGAGTGGATTAGAAGAAGAGGTTATCCGATCTCCTTCACAACATGCATATATAAGACCTAGAAATGATGAAGGGCCTCAGTCTTCTACTTTAGGAAAAACACCCATGTCTTCCAAGAGTAGTCATCCATGAACAGTTGGAAGTATTTGTATCCCAAAAATAAAGTAGGTAATGGTCCATTCCGATCGGTGTAAAAAACCTCCAAACATTTCTTGGAATAAAAGGATCTTTTCTTAAACAAATCCTTATGTTGTTTATCTGCAAGACATATAGGGTAAATAGGGAAGGAACTAGACAACTTGGGAAATTCATGTACCATTGCCTTTGAACTTAGCTAGTACAAAGATCTAGTAGACAGGTGACCATAACAATAGTGCCAAAGAGCACTAGATTCTACCGTAGAGGTATAGAGAGCTACTAAAAAATATGAAACAACATCTAAAGCAAATAATTTATCTTTTTGAAATGCTCTAGCAAGAACTGTACCTTGTTGTGAGATGAAACAAGATTTGATGCCATTATCAACAAGAAACTCCACCTTTCGATGATGATTCAAAAGATGACTAACTAATAAGAGGGTGGATGTCAATACAGGAACTCACAGTACCTTTGAGAGTGTACATTTCTATGTTTTGAGAGGAATGGTGACTTGCCTGATTCATTGTGCAATATACTCTTTATCATCAATGATCTTAACCTAATCTCTAGTGCATTGGTCTGTTAGCAAATCAAATAGCCTCTTACCACCTGACATGTGTTTACTAGCACCTAAGTCTATCAACTAGATATTTATCATGGGATATGATGTCTAAAACACTAGCACTATGTTCTTATGTACACTATAATTGGCTTCTTCAAGAATCTCCTCATCAAATCCATCATTTTGTTGAGCTATGAGATGTCCCTTCTACCTCTTTCGATGGGGATGTCTCTTCAATTTCAAATAATCATCATGACCTGATGTGCTTTCTTGACTAGAAGAACTTTGTGTCAGTCCATTACACCAGTAGTTATCTATGTCGTGAGCATTGGTTCAAAAGATGTGACACCACATCTTTGACTTTTGTGATTTCTGATGTTATGGAGACTATTGTTATTGCTTATTCTATGGTTGATTCTCCAATGGTTCCTTGAGAGACTTTTAACCTCATTACTATTTCAAGATCAGAGCTTTGTCTTGCAACTCATCCTGGACTAAGTCGATGGCTTCTTCTTGTTACAAGAAGTTCACGATCTCTTCAAATGACACTATTTACTTAGAGACATTCAACATCATTACAAACATTCTAAATTGGGAAGGGAGATCTCTCAAGGTGATCGAGACCAAGATTTGGTCATTTACCATCTCACTATGTGCTAAATAGTTCCGTTCATAACTCAACCACCCAACGTAAGAATTCTTTGACTTTTTCATCAGACTATGTATAGAGTTTGTGAAGTCTCAACTATAGATGGATGATCTTCATCTTATTTTTTTCCTCATAAATGGTCGTTAATTTATCCCTCATTGTCTTTGTTTTATTTGCATTCCTGACATGTGGGTTGCACATCATCAGTGATGCTTAACATAATCAGCATCAAGGATTTAGCATTAGCCATTTCATATTTCATGAGCACATCAGGATCAATAGGAATCTGTAAAAACCCTATGATAATGCCCCAAAGTCCTTCAAACTAAAGGATGGTGCACATCTTCATATTCCAGATGACATAGTTTGGGCCTTTCATAAGTTGGGTGTTGGATAGAAGCAATTTTAGAGAAGACATTGTGAAAAAAAAGTCCTTAAAAGAGGAGCTCGCTTGTCCAAATGCTTCCTTCTTCATAGGCTAGGTGCTTATGATGTGTTGAATCTTCCATGATTTTCTTTTCTGTAGACTTCTCCATCTTCTACTAGACTACAACATCTATTGGTTTCCCTACTTAGGCACATTACAGGCATCTACTATTTTAGATGGCTTTTACAGGGTATGTGAATAGAATAAGAATAAAAGCTTTGATTTACACTTACCACATCATGGTATTAATCAACATCACTATCCTCCTCATGGTGTCTCAGGATTTTACATGATCCAGTGCTCCGAATCGAGTTAGGATATGTTTCACTATCTCATATTTCTTTCTTCTTACACTTGGCTATGCTTCTATACTTGCCTTGCAAGCCATCAATCCTTCCAAGATTAAAGCTCAAAATCTTCGATCTTCTTGGCTTGATGTTAACCAAGCTTCTTATCCACTTTTATAAAAGTTCCTATAGCTTTCTAGCATCTTAGGTGCTTTCAACACTTTATTTGTAGGCTTCAACATCTTTCTCCCCACATCACACTTTGCTGCGTTGATCCTGATGAAGATAAAAGAAAGATTTCTAAATGTTATTTGCTACACAGGTTACAGGGCATAGGTCTACATTGCATTCAAGCTTCCTGGCTATGATGATACTAAATTGTGATCAATTGATTGAACTTAGATGATTTATTCACAAATATGGAGCAGAATATATACATCAGAGATGTAATAGAAAATAGGTTAGATGTTCGTAAGATCTAGGGAGTTTCTATAGGATCTAGGGAGTTAAAAAATAACAAAAAAAAAAAATCAAATAGTTCTAACCGTAATAATAGCTCTAATCATCTATGCTAACATGGTTTCTAGGTTACTATAATTGTATAAAATGAAGACTTGATTAAAAGTTTCTAAGATGATTTATTCTAAGCGCTGAAGCTCTGTAAAGAGCAACTAGTTTTCCCCTGATTAGATGTTGGTGATGCTCATATGAAGGCTTACTCTACAAGTATATTGTAATCATTGTCGATTATCAATAATATGTTGAGTTGCTTTATAGTGTGGGGTTTTTCTCTTGAAAATATTTTCCCCATATAATCACTATGTTATGGTATACTGTTTATTTCAGTTGTGTGTTTTTAAATTTTTTCTATAGAAATTGAAATTTGTTTTACATATTCTCCTCTCAAGGTTAGTGTAAGGAATCATTTTTGTGATCTCATATTCCTTTTAGTTTAGCTATAGAAAATACTATGACTTTATAAGGACATTTTTAAAAAGTGAGAAATGAAGTTATTTGAATTTGAAGTAACAAAGGGTTTTATTTGAACATGCAATGATGAAAAATGAACTGATTTCTTTACTATTTGAATAGTTTCCCATGTGGTTAGGTGGACAACATGACCTAAAAAAATATTTTATTTTTTCTATTTTAAGAAGGGTTACCTTTGACAGTGGCTTTCTTTTGCAACATATATTTAAAAAATTAAATTATGGCTTTTTTATAAACTCTATGTAAAGTTATAAACTAGGAGAAAATGATATGTAAAAATGGCTTTGTGAATTTATTTATATATTTTCCTATGTAAGGATGAATTTTATTTATATTTCATTATTTCTCACCTTCTTATTGATAAATTAGTTATGGAACTCAATGTGTTTGATAAATTTTACACAATAAGATTCTTTAACATCTTTAAATCATTTTACTTATTTCACTATATTTTATTAATGGTAAAAAGGGTTTTTAATAGGGACCCTACCCTTTACAAGGAATTAAAACATACTTGGCCAAAGAGCCAAATATTAAAAGAAAGCCTATCCAAAATAAAGCACAACACCAAATAGCAAAAAAAAGTCGCTAAATGGTACTTAACCAAGTTTCAACTAAGATACTTCGACATCATTTTCCTTCCACGATCTGAGGGTCCTATTAGGTGGTCTAACTCTTTATTTTATCAACTTTCCTTTTTGTTTCCAACAACTATCCAATCTCTTGAATCTTCTAACTCAGACAAGAGTGGAATGGAAACATCCAATGAATTAGTTGTTTTCTAATTTTCCAATGGGATCTAGGCTAAATAACTTCTTGAATATGCAATCATAGTTTCACTTTGCTTTAATGGGGATCTATTTTCCTCACCCAAGGGTGAAGAATTCACTATTATTGACTCTACTTATTTTTTATTCAAATCCAAATCTTCCTCTAGCTTTTCTAATTCACTCTTAGAATCTTTTTTCTCGCTATCAATCCCAATAAAAGTATTCTCAAGGAGATCATCCTTCCTCCATGATACCCTATTTTTAAGTTTTAAGTGTTACAAAAGATGGCCAGATGACCTATTATAAAATAATTTCTATCAAATAAATTCAAACTCTCATAATCAAGAGATTGAATCCAAGTTCAATCTTCAACTTTCAAGTCAATAAACTCAAGGTGATATTTAGAAGCATCGAGAATAAGTAGGATCTAAGAAATAATAGTATAGTGGAGAGAACTTGATTCCACTATTACAAATTTTCCAAACGAATTTCCTATGTCTTTGAAACATAACCCTTTATAAAACTTTAAATGTAAGAAAGACAAACTCACTTAGATCAATCCTTCACTAAAGTCTTCAATGAGTGGGTCAAAGGATGGAAGCCATGGTTTAAACACAAGGATGATTTTAATCTAGGACCAAAAGGGATTCTAAAACACTTCATTCAAATCTTCAATGATATCAAAGTGAGAAATAAAAAATATTTTTACACACAAGGAAATTTAAAGGTTACTTTGCATCAATGGCAATCAATTGTTTGCAATCCAACTATTGAGATCAAGGAGAGTTGGCCATTGATCAAAAAAATGTAAAATCATCCCTATGATAGACAATTCCTATTCTGTTTCTAGTAATTCATCTAGTTTCTATCCCTCAAAATAAATTAAGGAAGTTAATTTGTTTGCGGATAATGGCTTGAATGTAGAAAATTTAATGTTAGAAACATCATCTTTAAACCCTTTTTGTGTACAATTTCAGCATAGGATATTCATTGAACCTCCCCTACCTTTACCCATGTTCATTGTTCTTTTATCAATCCTCCTTCCTTACTATCACCATCCTTTATATCATGCCTTCAGCTGAATTTTTTATCACCACATTCAAAATAAAGATAGCTTCACCCTCCCCTATCTTGCCCAAGTCATCATCTTTTTCTCTATTTATTAGTAAAGGCTTGATAGAACCAGAGTCTACCTTTCATTAGTTGATCTAGCCATCTGAACTATCACCTATTAAAATATTAAATTATTCTATGCCTTCCTACCTACTTCCCTAACTCCATACTCATTAGCTATAACCACTAGATAGAATTTAATGCAATGGTTTGAATTTTAAAATTTTTCATTAGGTTGTATTTTTTTGGGGGGAATGACCGTGGTTGGTGAGAATACCAGTAAGGAGACAAAAGGAGGATAAGGTAAAATAGAAAAAATAAAGTAGAAACATATTATTATGGGTAGAAAAATTGCAACAACTAATAAAAGATTTTTTACATAGCAGTAGCAGTTAGGGGAAGGGCAAAGCAGAGAAAACTGGAGAAGAAAAAATAAAGAACAACACAATAATAGCTTGTGAGTTGGTATGAAGGAAAAAATAAGGGGGTGAACAACAAAAGAAATATTTCATGATAGAAATTAGAGTATGACTATAGTAACATGATATAAGGAGAAAAAAAAAATTGTGAGTGTTTTGAAAATTTGTAGTTGTGCAAGTATAGGGATTTAAATCAATTTGTAATAGAGTTTTTTAATCAAATTAATATATGAAAACTTGTGTTATTTATAGCCATACTATGCCTCCCATATTTTATGGTTCTAACATGTGTTTTAGTGTATTTAAAATATTATTCTAACTGGTTACATACTATCTCCGAAGTTTTAGTTTTTTATTTTATTTTCTCTTGTTGGTTGCTACCCATATGGTCTTGCACATTTTATTTTTCTACCAATAAATAGTATCAGATCCCGTAGGTTGATATCCCATTTAGATATGGTGACAGATAGTTCTATTTCATGGTAGTAAACCCCTACATTTGATGGAAAGAACATTGATGTGTGGAACATCAAAATTAAGACTATATTTAACTCTCAATACCGATGGGAGTTGGTTGAAGGTGGATATAATGAGGTTGAAGATCTGCTCATTTTTTATGCATTAACTCAAGCATAAAAGAATGTATTAATAGAGAATATTAGAAAGGATGCCAAGGCACTTAACTACATAAAAATGAAACTAGCTAATTTAATCTTTCCTAGGATAGAAGTAGCTACCCATAAACAAGCATGGAATTTTTTTCAAAATGCCTATCATGGGAGTAACAATGTGAGGCTTGTCAAGTTGTAACTCTTAAGAAGGGAATTTGAGACCCTACAAATGAATTAGAATGAGTCTATCAATGTCATCTTCATAAGGGCAATAAATATTGTTAATCAAATGAAGACATTTGGTCATACCTTTGAAGATCATAACATCATAGAAAAGTTGTTGAGGAGCCTTCCAATTAAATTTTACTTCATAGTGGTTATAATTTAAGAGTCAAAGGATTTGAGGCAAATAGCAATAGATGAGCTAATTGGTTCCCTATACACCATTGAACAAAGGTCAAATAGGTCAGCCACCTCTTCCCTGAGCAAGCATTTAAGACCAATATGAATGTCAAAAAAAGGTGGAAAAGATCAAACAATAGAGGAAGATAAAGAATTTACAACAATCAAGAAAGTGGAAGGCATAGCCATCAAGAGTCACATGGATGAGGAAGAGGAAGGAGAAATAACAATTCTAGAAGAGTATCTACACAAAGGTATGATAAGTCTAACATCCAATGCTATTATTGAAATAAGGATAGACACTATGCTAGTGAGTGTAGAAAGGAGTATGTCCACATGAATAGGCAAAATTCAAATTTCTCCAATACATAAGAGGTTGAATCTGATAAGAATGAGAAAGGTGGAAATTTGTTCATAACATACAACATCACTAAGTAAAGTGGTAAAGAAACATGGTACTTGGATAGTGGTTGTAGCAACCACATGAGTGGGAACAAAGAGATGTTTAACCACATTGATGAGTCAATCAAATTAGAGGTAAATTTGGAAAATAATGAGAAGGATCTCATCATGGGAAAATGTAGCATATCTATTCACACCATGTAAGGTGACAAAAGGCAAATTAAAGATGTATACTACATGCCAAAGTTGAAGCACAACCTAAATAACATAGGGAAGCTTGTCCAAAAGGGATATAAGGTCAGATTTGAGAATGTATCATCTTTGATAAGAATAGATGCAACAAGCAAATTGTAGTACTCAAGATGACAAGTAATTAGATGTTTTCATTGACAATGTAAAGTGATCTCCTTGTAATGTTCAAAACTATAATAGATAAGTCTACTCTTTGGCACCTAAGATATGGGAATTTGAAATTTAGAGGGTTGAACCTTCTTCACAAGAAGTAAATGGTGAGAGTGCCAACCCTTATAAAATAGCTAAGCAAAATGTGTGAAGGATACATATTAGAGAAGAAACATAGGAGTGAATTTCTTATGGGTAAAGCATGGAAAGCTAGAGCTCCTTTGAATATGATACATTCACACTTAAGTGGTTCAATGAAGATCCACTTCCAATCCAAGAATGTCTACTACATGATAATCATAGATGATATCATCTGGGAGATATGGGTCTACTTCTTAAAGAACAAATTGGATAAATTTGAGACCTTCAAGCAATTGAAGGCCATGGTGGAGAACCAAAGTGGCCACTATATCAAGATTATGAGGATGGATAGAGGGGGAGAGTATATCTATAATGATTCATGAATTTTTGTAAATATCATGGCATAAAGAAGAAATTTATAGGTAGGTATACACTATAATAAAATGATGTGACCAAGATGAAGGATAAGACCATCTAAGAGATTGCAAGGGGTATGCTAAAGGCAAAGGCTTTCCCTTATGATTTTTAGTTGAGGTTGTAGCAACATCCATAACTTGTTGAATATTTGTCTAATAAAAAGTGTTAGGGATATGATCCCTCAAGAAGCATGGAGTAGCCGGAAGTCAATTGTTGAAAAGAGTTTTTGGTTGTGTTGCATATGCACACATACCCAAGCAAAGAAGGATGAAATGGAATGAAAAAGTTGAAAAGTGGATTTCAGTAGGGTATAACAACCAATCAAAGGCTTCCTGATTATACAATCCCATCATCAAAGAACTCATAATCAGTTGGGATGTTTAATTCATTAAACATAAAGCTTGGGAAGAGAGACAAGAATAAGAGCATGTATAAACAAGGGCTAATGGACCCTTTATTAAATTTGAATTAGTAGGTAGTACATCCAATCATGCACCAAGTTGGACCCCCATCTCACAAAGGGTTGATTCATCTAGTGGTAGTAGGCATCAAGGAGGTAAAGAAGTTGTCCATGAGTCAACATCATCCTCCAACTCAAGTCAATGTTTATCAAGAATAAAAAGCTTGTAAAAAGTTTATGAACAATTATGGTATGAGAAAAATGAAGATGAAACTATGAATTATGCTCTCTTTTCATCAACTGTTCCTATCTACTTTGAAGAAGCAATTAAGCACAACAAGTGGTATGAGATAATGGATGATTAAATGGATGCCATAACAAGAAATTAGACTTGAGATTTAGTTGACCTGCTAAAAAGAAAAGAGGTCATTAGGTTTAATTGGATGTAGAAGATAAAAACCACTCTTGAAGGCAAGAAAGAGAGGCATAAGGCAAGATTAATGGTGAAGGGATATAATTAAAGGCCTAAAAATTATTAAAATAAAATATTTGCACTCATAATAATGCTAGAAATGGTGATAAAAATCATAGCCATTGCTGCTCAACACAAGTGGAAAGTGCATCAAATGGATGTCAAGGGAACCTTCTTGAATAGAGTGCTAGAAGAAGAGGTTTAAGTGGAACAACCACCCATATATGGGATTATCAATCATGAGAAAAAGGCATATAGGTATAAAAAGACATTGTATGGGCTCAAGCAAGCCCCAAGGGCATGGTATAACCAAAAGGATTCATACTTATTAAGTAACAACTTTAGCAAAAGTGCTAGTGAGTACACACTCTCAATCAAAGAAATTAAAGGTGATATTTTGATGTAGTTTTGCATGTGGATAATCTAATATTCACCAAAAATGTAGATCAATCAATAAAAAAGTTTAAAAGAGCCATGAAGAAAGAATTTGAAATGATTAGTTTAGGCTTCTTGAATTACTTTCTTTGAATAGAAGTGAAGTAAATGGATGAAGACATATTCATATGCCAATCTAAGTATGCAAATGAGATTTTTGAGAGGTTTAGGAAGTTGGAATTCAAGCCAGTATCTACACTTGTTGAGATAGGCTTGAATTTATGCAAGGATGATTATAGTAGTAATGTAGACCCCACATACTATAAGAGCTTAATAGGAAACCTAATATATTTGAAAGCAACTAGGTCAAACATCATATAGGCAGTCGGCCTTATATCTAGATTCATGTAGATGCCAACAGAGACACATTGGTAAGCAAGGAAGAGTATATTGAGGTACATAAATAGAAAAAGAGATTATGGAGTTTTGTATACAACATCAGATGAGTTTAAGCTAGTGGATTACAGAAATAATGATTGGGCCATTAGCCTTGATCATTAATAGAGTAATTTGGGGTATGTATCTCATCCTGGGTTAGGAGAAATATCTTGGGCTTCATTGAAACAACCCATAGTATCACTTTCTACAGATGAAGCAGAGTACATGGCAACCAATATAGCAATATGCCAAGCTATATGGTTAATAAGGATACTTTTAGATTTGAATGAGGAACAATAAGGATAATTTATGAGTTTTATGATAATATATCCTCCATAGCATTATCAATAAACCTCATATTTCATGGTATGAGAAAGCACATTATAATCAGGTATCACTCCATTTGAGAGTTATATAAAGAATGTGTAATAAGTTTTACTTTTACAAGTCAGATCAGCAGCTAGTTGATATTTCTACTAAGCCATTGTAAAAAGTCATTTTCATGCATTTAAAAAGAAGGTTAGGGGTCATTAATATAGAAACATTGGGCTTAAAAGGTTTTATGTTAGCTCTAGACTCCTACAGTCCATATCTAGACTCCCACAGTCCCACTTTGGACTCCTATAGTCTAGCTCCATAATTTAATAGAGTGGCTATAGACTCTAATAGCTAAGATATGGACTATAATAAAGGAGCTATAGAGTCATATAGAGCATCTACTGACTCCCATAGGGCATCTATAAACTCTATTAGTCAAGTCCATAGTCTAGTTATGGACTGTGCCAGTCTAGCTACAAACTCTGTCAGTCAAGTTTATAGTCTAGCTACGGACTCCATTAGTAGATTTAGGTACTTTGCAATGCAACACCAAACATGCATGAAATGAGTTTAGAAGGATATGGACAAATAAAGAAATGTTATAAGAATTTTTTGAAGGCTGAGAAAAGTTTTGCAAACCATCGTAGAAAGGTCAATAATAAAGGGGAGCGTTAAAATATTAAATAATTATCTACCTTCCTCGCTACCTCCACAACTCTGTACACATTAGCTATAGCCACTAAACAAAATTTAATGCAGTGGTCTAAATTTTAAAATTTTCCATCTATTTGGAGTTTTGATTGGAATGATCATGGTAGGTGAGAAGCCAATGGACAAAAGGAGGATAAGGCAAAATAGGAAAAACATAATATAAGAAGAGTATTATGGAAAAAAAAATTACAATAGCCAATAGAATATTTTATGCACATCAACAGTAGTCAGTGGAAACGTAGAGCAAAGAGGCTTAGAGAAGAAATAGTAGAGAAGAACAATGTAACAATAGCCTATGAGCTAGTGTGAAAGTGGAAAATAAGGAGGTGAATGGCAAAAGGAATATTTCATGACAATAGTTAGAGTATGATTGTAACATCAAGATAGAAGGAAATAAATAGAAGTTTTTGTGAGTCTTTTGTAAACAAATATAGCTATGTAAGTATAGGGATTTAAATCAGTTTGTAACAAAACTTTTGAAGCAAACTCATATATGCAAACTTCTGTTATTTCCAGTCATGCTCTACCTATCCTATTTTATGGTTCTAGCACATGTTTTAGTGTACTTATAATAATGTTCTGATTGGTTACAAACTATCTCCAAAGTTTCAATATTCTATTTTATTTTCTATTGTTGATTATTGCCCACCTAGGCCTTTATATTTTATTTTTCTAACAACATCACCACCCCTTTCGATCCTTGGAATTTTTCTCTATGGATTTAGTCAGAGTAGTTTTGGATTTAGAAGTATATGAAGTGTCTTGCTTTCTAGGTACTTTCTTCTCTAACGTTTCCACATTTCAAGAAATTTCCTTTTCAAAAACCAAGTTAGGATCGCCCACGATCCACCAATGAGTCAACACCTCCAACCAATTTTACATCCCACAACTTGCATATTGTTCAAACTAACACCCTGCAAACTATTCTAACCACCACCTTTGTTCAATCTCTTGCAGTCAAAACCTTAATATGGCTTTGTTCTTCCATTTTTGTTATTTATAGTCAAACATTCAATCTATAAACATAATAAATCGACTATATAAATATAATATCTATATAGCTCTAGATTTGATAAAGTTGGATGTTATTATAGACAAGTCATTATGTTGGGGGTGTTGTATAAATTGAAAGACACTCAAACTGTAACAAGGAGGCTACCAAAAATATTTGATAATACAAATGTCAGTGACTAAGCTGTAGAAAAACATAATATGTAAATGGAACGTCTTATGCTTGATTCCTAACTAGTCTATGAAAAATAACATGGAAGTTAGTTCATGGAAAATAATATGGTTTTAGACCCAAACAAAGAGTCTCAAACACCAAAGTGTTGCTCAAGGGGTTGTTAGAGAAAATAATCCACACCCAAAATACAACAAGAAGTTTATATAGAATTTGATTACTAAAAGGTTTGTAACACAAGTGGTATAATACACAAGCACACACAAGAAATGTCCTAGATAGTCTTTAAATAAAATAACATAGTATAGGGAGCTCATTCATTACCATTAATTGCATTCTCTCCAAAATATCTAGGCCCCAAAGACATTTTACTCTTGGTTTATGTATTTGGTTCTTCTAATTTCTAAAGCTTGTAGAAGTATGAGTGAGGAGCTTTGTGAGAGGACATAGAAGATATTATATTTGATTCAAAAATGCATTCATTTTTTTGTATTTCTATTATTTTGTATTAATTTCCCTGAATCTGAATATATCAGAATTGAGAATTCAAATACCTCAACTGAATCATAGTTCTTCAATGAAGTCTTGTCTAGTAAATCTTCACTTAAATCCAAATTTGCAATATTAATTTTTTGAAACTGAATAAACCTTCAACAAGGCTTCCTATGTAGCTGATTTCTTCTCCTCCATGTGGCCCGAAGACTCCACGAGGGTTTTATTAATTCCATGGTCCTCCTCTTTGGATTTCACATCTTGAATCTTAGTTCATTTAAAATCAGCTATTTTTTCCTCAGCGTAATCCTTAGAAGCATGCTCAACAACATCTATGCCTTCCATCGTGAGGATGATCGGGAAGGGCATTATTTCACCTTGGTATTCCCCTTTTCTTTAAGCTTTTTGGAATGAAGCAGCCATATATCCTATAGCAAAACAAATTCTAGAATGGAAGGGTAGTGAATACATAATTTAATTATCAAGTGATAATTTACCTTAATTTTCTAAAGACTTAATATTCAAATAATGGTTTACTTTAATTTTCTTTATATTTAAATCTTCTAAATTTAAATACCTTTAAAATGTGTCGTCCACATAATTTAAACTTTTAACACAAACTATGTAAGATAACAAAATCATAATCTAATCTAATAAAAAATAATTTATTAAAATAATTATGTGGCACATACAAAACTATATACAGGTCTTAACTTGAAGTGCATAATAGACACCTGCATTTTTTATTTTATTTTTTGGGTTAGTTTATTTGTTTTTGTTTTTTAACATTATTATTTCTTTTCTTTTTTTGGGTCGTGGTGGTGATTCTTAGTGTCTCCGTAATGAATAGGGCTACCCTATTAAAGCTTTAAAGCTTCTAGTTTAGAGGGTATGAAAATGAGTAACTATATTCATAGAAAAGTCAGATGAAAGCTTTAAAGGTTCTAGCCAGTTCAGAGTGTTGATGTTGGAGAAGTAGCTTCGGGCTCCCACTTCCAGCCCAACGTCTTGGACTTTTGGTGGAGGCCGACAGGGAGATTGAAGTGACATGTCTCTTTGCCAACAGGTAGAATGAAGAGATGTGTCTCTTTCCTTTCACTTGTATATATAATGATTCCTCATTGTTCAAGATATAGAAATATTAAATCACAAGTATAATTTATAAGACAGAGCAGACTTGTAAAGAGTAAATCATATTTATCTTGTTGTGTTCATTATTCATTGTGTTGTAATTTCTGATTGTTTCAATTATGATCATAAATATAACATGGTATCAGAGTAGGTTTGAAGAAGATCATGATCAGACTTGTCATTGCAGCAATACTCTCTATTGTTCTTTATATCTCGTCTATCCCTATTTTAGTCAAGATGGTGAACACTCTTAAAATTGAGGATAGACTCGAAGGAGCATCCAACTTCACATCATGGAGGTTTAGATTCATGCTCACCTTGGAAGAAAATGACTTGGATGAGTTTGTGGAAACCAAAGTTCCCGAACCATTGGAGGAAGAAGAGAAGTTGTAGTGGAAAAAGAAAGACATCAAGGCGAAGAAGATATTAATTGACTCTGTTAAAGATCATATTGTTCCAATTGTCTCCAAGTTAAAGACAACAAGGTACATGTTTAAAACCTTAGAGGAGATGTACGAAATTAACAACACCATTTGGGCTCTTGCACTGAAGCAACAAATACATCATGTGAAAATGGCGAAAGGAGAAACAGTTATTGCTTACTTTATGAAGATTTCAGAATTAAGAAATCAACTCTCTACAATTGGTCATGTAGTTGATGACAACGAATTGACCATGCTTTCTCTCAATGGCCTTCCTTCATCATGGGAATCCTACATTCAAGTAATTAGTGCAACATCAAAACTTCCCAAGTTTGATCAATTGAGGGTAGATTGCATTCAAGAAGAGTCTAGATTGGTTGCTAGAGGAATTGGTCAAAGCTCTACCAATGAAGACATTCATGTCCTTGCCTCCCAATTATTTAAGAAGAAAAGCAAGAATGAGAAGAAAGGATTCTTTAAGAAGAACAGAGATAATGGAACTGATGGTGCTCCAGCTCTCAAGAAGAAGAGGGACCTCTCCAAAATCCAATGCTTTAGGTGTGACAAGTATGGTCACATTGCCAAACATTGTCCCTCTAGGCCTAAGCAACAAGCCACCATTGCAAATGTTGATGATGCCTCTCCTCAAAAGGAAACATGTGAATATTTGTTCTATTTGGCATTATCAAGCCATGTACCTACTGACACCAACACTTGGTTGATTGATAGTGGTGCATCTCAACACATCACTGGTTTTAAGAAGCATTTATCAAACTTGATGGAGAGAAATTCTAGTGAAGAAGTTATCATTGGAGATGATGCCAGCTATTTAGTGAAAGGGATTGGAATCTCTACTCTCCACTTAAAATCCAGCATTACTCTAAGGTTAAGTGATGTTCTCTATGTTCTAGGCATCAAACAAAATCTGGTTATTTCAGCCTTGGAAGACAAGGGTTATCAAGTTGCCTTCTCTGAAGGCATAGTTCTTGTGTGGATGAAGAATTCCAACTTTAAAACTACTCAAATAATTGGAGTTAGACATGAGAGCCTCTAAAGGCTAATCACTTGTCCACTTCAGGCATTAGTACATGATTCTTCAAGCTTGTGTGATCTTTAGCATAGAAGATTGGCTCACCTACACTTTCAAGCTCTACCTATCATGGAGAAGATGGTCACGGGTCTTCTAAAATTCAACCAGGAGCATGAAGGTACCTGCAAAGGTTGTGCCATGGGTAAGAGTACTAAAAGACCATTTATAGCAGAGAAAGTAGATCTAAATGTATTCTAGATCTCATTCATTCTGATTTATGTGGTCTAATGTCTGTTGCTTCTTTGAGTGGTTTCTTGTATTACATTATTTTTATTGATGACCACTCTAGAAAGACTTGGATTTATTTCTTGAAATCTAAAGAATCTAAAGAAGTACTTGAGAGGTTCAAAGAGTTTGAAGCTCAGTTAGAGAACTTATCTAGGAATAGGATCAATGTTCTGAGATCCGACAATGGAGGGGAGTACACCTCTGATGAATTCCGTAACTTTTGCATTGAAGTAGGGATTAAGAGGGAGTGTTGTGTTCCTTACAACCCTCAACAGAATGGTGTTGCAGAAAGGAAGAAAAGATCTATTGTAGAAGCTACCAAAGCTATGATTCATGACCAAGATTTGCAAATCTTCCTTTGGGCTGAAGCATCTAAGACAGTTGTTTATGTTCAGAATAGAAGCCCTCACCGCATTTTAGAGAACATGTCTCCTAAAGAAAATTTCACAGGTGTGAAGCCGGAAGTAAGTGAATTGAGGATCTTTGGTTTTCCAGTATATTTTCACATACCAAAGATAAAAGGACTAAGTTGAATCCTTCTGGCAAGAAGGAAATATTTGTAGGCTATAGTGAAACTTCAAAAGCCTATAGAATTTACATTCTAGGTCAGAAGTTGATTGAGATTAGTAGGGATGTTACATTTGAAGAGGATGTTGCATTCAAAAGATCTAAGAGCATTCATATGGAGATAGATAATGAAGACCAAGAGTCTCCTTAGGATATGGAAGTTGACCATACTCCTGAGATTCAGAGAGAGGTTTTTTATTCAAAAGAAGATGATGTTCCAGTTAAGCCTTTGGAACCAACTAATGGACCTAGTGACATTGTTATAGTACGGAAAAGGCCTCGGTGGACTCAAAAAAACATGCAAGAGGTAGGAAAATATACAGCTCCCCGCAGATCTCTTAGAGAAAGCAAAAAACCTCATATGTTCTTAGATTATGTGTTATTAATGAGTCAAATTATTGAGTTTGAGCCTTCTAGTGTTAAAGAATATACTAGTCAACAAGTATGGAGAGATGCTATGGCTGAAGAGTATCAATCCATCCTCAAGAATTTTGTTTGGGATATCGTACCTAGACCTGAAGGAAAATATGTTGTTTCTTCTAAGTGGCTCTTCAAGATCAAGCATGCAGCTGATGGAAGCATTGAGAAGTACAAGGCTAGGTTTGTGGCTAGAGGATTCTCTCAGAAAGAGGGTGTAGATTATGAGGAAACCTTTGCTCCAGTTGCTCATTATACATCTGTTAGAACCATCATTGCTATTACAACATTTAAAGGATGGAAATTACACCAAATGGATGTTAAGACAACATTTCTAAATGGTGTAATCGAGGAAGAGGTATATATTGAGCAACTTGATGGTTTTGAGGTTCATGGGAAGGAGTCTCATGTTTGCAAGCTAAGGAAGGCTTTATACAGCCTTAAGCAGGCTCCTCGTGCTTGGCACGAAAGAATTGATCGATACTTGATGAGCTTGGATTTCTCCAAGAATGATGCTGATTCAAACCTATACTTCAAGCTAATTGATGGCAAAGAATTAATCTTGGTTCTCTATGTTGATGATCTTCTTATTACTGGAGAAGATCACCTCATTTTCAAATGTAAGGAGTTAGCTTTAGAATTTGAAATGAAGGATATTGATCTCTTACATTACTTCCTTGGTTTAGAAGTATGGCAGAAACTAGATGAGATAATTCTAAGTCAAGGGAAGTATTCTATTGACATATTGAAGAGATTTGGTATGATAAATTGCAAATCAATGTCTATAATGATGGATTCAAATTTGTTGAAGTTAAAAGAGGCTGCAGCGAGTTCAAATTTGGTGGATCCTAGCGTGTACAGACAAATGATTGGTTCATTGATGTATCTAGTTAATACTAGATCAAATATTTGCTATGTAGTGAGTGCACTTAGTCAGTTCATGTGTGAACCAAGACAAATACATTTAGTTGCAGTGAAGCATACCCGAGGATACTTGTGTGGCATAGTTTCATATGGCTTGAGATATTCTTCTAGTGTAGACTTGAAACTGCATGGATATATAGATTCTAATTGGGCAAGATGTGTCTCTGATCGGAAGAGCACCTCTCGATGTTGCTTCAGTTTGGGATCTGCTATGATTTTCTGGTGCAGCAATAAAAAATCATCTGTAGCATTGAGTATAGTAGAGGCAGAGTATATTGCAGCTTGAATGGCAGCTCGGGAAGCAGTATGGCTTCGTAAGCTCCTTGCAAGATTTTTTGAACAATCAATGGAGCCTACAATCATTCATTGTGATAACCAGAGCTGTGTGAAGACTTCTGTCAATCCAGTGTTTCATGATAGAACCAAGCATGTTGAGATCAAATACCATTATATCAGAGATATGGTATTGAGGAAAGCTATTGAGTTGAGGTATATCAGCACTGATGAGCAGACGACAGACATTCTCACCAAGCCTCTCTCCAAGTTAAAGTTTTTGTACTTTTGAGATAAGCTTAGTATAGTGGAGAATACAGCCTTAATTGAGAAAGACTCTTAGTATCAGTAATCCCTTGATAACGAGTTCTTCTCTGTGAGAGAAGTTCGAGGTGAAATCCTTTGATAACGAGTTCTTCTCTATGAAAGAAGTTCGAGGTGAAATCCCTTGATAACGAGTTCTTCTCTGTGAGAGAAGTTCAAGGTGAAATCCCTCGATTCCACACTCTAAGAAAGCCATGATGGATGTCATCCATTGTGGTTGACATCACGATGAGGTGATGTCTTATGTAGCTGGAAGTATCCTCCCTAGCTAAGAGGGAGTGTTGATGTTGGAAGAGCAACTTCAGGTTCCCACTTCCAGCGCAACGTCTTGGACTTTTGGTGGAGGCTGATAGGGAGATTGAAGTGATGTGTCTCTTTGCCAACAGGGAGATTGAAGAGATGTGTCTCTTTCCTCTCACTTGTATATATAATGATTCCTCATTGTTCAAGATATAGAAATATTAAATCACAAGTATAATTTATAAGATAGAGCAGACTTCTAAAGAGTAAATCAGATTTATCTTGTTGTGTTCATTATTCATTGTGTTGCAATTTCCGGTTGTTTCAATTCTAATCATAAATCTAACACAGAGGGTACAAAAAATCTGGATAAAAAATACCCTAAAATGTTGAAAATAGATTTCAGAGTTGCATTCTACATACTGATAAAATTCACATTCTTGTGCAACTAAATAAGACAGTATAAAACAAAACACGTAGATTCTATTCACAGAGAGTACCATGGAAGTACCTGATATTACGCGAGATTACTAAGATCCCTGCAGAAGATGGACTCCAAAGTTATGCCTTCATATTTTGCGTGATTTGAGGTCTAAAGCATTCCATCCTAGAAAATGTTGATGAAGAAAATGCACAGAAATGTTTTAGCGGAATAAGTTGAATCCTTGAAACAGGGACGTCTGTCTCTGCTTCAGATTTACATGAATGTACGTGACCGTTTGTCTGGGTTAAATCTGTGGCATGTTCTAAACATCTAGGTTTTGTCTCAGAATAGTTAGAAATGATACGATCTTTAGCTGATGAAGTATTACTCTTTGAATCAGAGTTCCACAATGAATAGTTTAATATGGATATATAAGATGCTTCAGGCAGTTCATCTATAGCAGTTTGTGCTTTACTCATAAGCCAATCTAGGGTTTTACTGGGACGATCAAAGCCTAATCTGTACCGTACCTCATAAAATTTAAGAGAAGTAGAAAAAGAGAGCCTCGCCCTCGGGTACCGAAGTCGTTTTGCTGTATTCACTTTACTGTGCCGATCTTTGCCCGCAGAAGAACGAACTCCCAAAGCTTTTGAAGCGTGCCGACTCTATCGTACTCTCACACGCCTGAATATCAACAGCGCTCAGTACATGGTCTTTTTCCCCATCCGATTCAGTATTGACATCTTTATATTGCTTCTTCACGGAACAGCTTTTTGGTTGCTCTTTTGAGAAAATCTGTTATCCATCCTTGATAATATCGCAGCCACTTATACTATAATCAGGATTTGATCCCAAATTGGTTTCTGGAGAGAGTTCTAAAATATTTACAATCAGCTACGTCATAGTCTTGATAATCTCTTATTTTAAAAGATGGGAAGCTTTCAGTGCAATGAATGTCACTGTAGATGGATGGAAGACATGACCTTTCATCAGCTACAGGAGTAGGTTTAACCCAGAATCCTTCAATGACGTTTATCACCATTGTTATTGTCTGCAAAAGATACAGGTTAACTGTAAAAAAGGTACGACTGATATTTAAAAAGATTTTTGGGTCTTTCATTCAAATACCAAGTAGAAAACGATGTCTCAAATATAATAAACTAAACGCTACGCTATTACTGCAAGAAAATATGTTTCTTTAAGGAAAACCAAAAAACTAGTTGTACATACTCGGTTATGAATCTTTGCTTAATATTTGAGTCTTTTTCCACTCTCAAACATGATCAATTGTTAACATAACACCACAAATATATATAAGAATAATCTTAGTGTGGAAAGAATAGAGTTTTCCTAGAGATGGGGTTTCAGATCCCTCATCCATTGCCTTAGATGTTCAAGCTGCATAATATCAAATCCATTCCATCCACGTATCGAGGACAAAATAAATCCATTTAGAATATTCCATTTTACTTGTTGTTTCCCTACACTTATGGGATTTATTTTTCTTATTTAGGTGTACACTTGACCTCACTATTTTAGCTAATAGTAGTTACTACCTTTGACACATTGTCTATTGATTAGCTATTTTCAGCTAAAGATTACCTTTATTTTATGTGGAGGTTGTCTTTATTCTTGGAGGAGGTTACACATTCACCTCTTATATGTATATCACTTGTATTGTTCTATTTGATCGTATTGAGTTGTAGCCATTTCATATTTTTTGCATTTTATCTCATTGTTCTCTATAACTTGTAGTTTTGTATATGTGCACTTAGTCTTGCCTTCATACAATTCGCATCTCACATTTATCACCGGTGCACTCTTCGATTCAGCATATCTGTGACATTTCCCAATATAGTATCAGAGCCACATAGGTATTGAGCTTGTTCGATTGTTATTCTGCAAGTTTATTTTCATCTCGAGGTTTTTTATTTGTAGATTTGTTCATATGATGAGAGAGAGAAAGAACAACAAGTAAGGTCTATTTTTTGTTGGAGACTGGAGTTAATTTCTCCACTCCTCATGCATGCAGCAGTTAACTATCAGTTAGTTAACAAACAGTTAGTTAAACTGTTAGAAAAATAGTTAACATTCAGTGAGTTAGACAAACAGTTAGTTTGCATGTAAAGACTAAAATTAGTCTTGAGTTTGTTTTTCTAATTATTGTTTGCTTTCAAATCTATTTAATAGACCCATGGGGCAGTATTGTAATTTGAACAAGATCAAGAACAAGATCAAGAAGATCAGTAGATCAAGAAGAAGATCAAAAGATAAAAAATATTATTAAAAATCTTGTTTCCAGAATCGCTGTAGCAATTTGAATTTTAATCTGTATGTTTTTATATATTCTTATTTTCTGACAATTGGTATCAGAGCCAGTAGAGCTAAAAGAGCCGTCCTTGCCTTTCTGGTAAAGCATTGCCAAAGGAGAGATCACAATAGTTTGGCGCTAAAAGAAAGCATATGTTTGAAAGGCACAGTCGGTAGAAGGTAGAGGGCGCGCAGTAGTCAACGCGCCACAGCAGCTAGCCGTGAAGACAGAGAAGCGTCGTTAGGTCGTACGTTTGAAGCACAGCAACAGTGATGGAAGAATTCAACGTGTGAAGGAAGAAAAATGTAGTAGAGCTGGCAGAAGTACGGATCGCAGCAGCAGAAGATAAACAAGATTGCCTGAATGCCAAGAAGAAGAGTAGTTAGGAAACGCACCGCTGTTCAAGAAAGAAGCGCCGGTTTGTTGAAGGCACAGGTTTAGTAATGTTGTAGCATTGCATCTGTTTATGCTAGCAATTGTATTTGTTTTGTATGAAGACAAGGCAGTGTATTCCGCATGAGAGGCAGTGTATTCTACAAAAGAAAAGCATCATAACTGAAGCTGGTAGACAAAATTTAGGCATTGTAAATGCTGAAGTAGTTTGTGGTAGAAATTAAGGGGGAGTGTTAGAAACTAAAGTCAACTGGAGTTAATTTCTCCAAAACTACCAGTTCCACCTCCTTCTCATGCATGCAGCAGTTAACTATCAGTTAGTTAACAAACAGTTAGTTAAACTGTTAGAGAAACAGTTAACATTCAGTTAGTTAGACAAACAATTAGTTTGCATGTAAAGACTAAAATTAGTCTTTGGTTTTTTTTTTCTAATTATTTTTAGTTTTTCAAATCTATTTAATAGACCGATGGGGCAGTATTGTAATTTGAACAAGATCAAAAAGATCTGCAAAATTCAAGAAAATTAATAAAAATCTTGTTCCATGATTGCTGTAGCAATCTGTGTGTTGTATTTTCTATTTATAATCTGTTTTTGTTTTTCTGTCATTTTTGCCCTCAACAAGCTCATGTTTGGTTCAAGGTTGAAACCCCTGCTTTGCATTGTCACTAATCTACCTTGAAGCCTTCACAGAATTGCAACAACATTTACATAGCTTGCAACATGCTGGACCTCTCCTTGGGCTCTACATATGCCTTGCGGGGTCTATCACAGCCTTCACATGGCCTCTCCATTAACCTTCGTCTTTGTCTTCCATGTTAGATAATTAGACTTTTTCGAGAAGTATTTGTCAATGAGCATTAATTTTTTCCCTGCCATTTATCTTATCCTGCTAGGGCCTTGTAGTACTCGAATTCTGAATTTAATTAAGCAACCTTTAGCTATAAAAAAAGAGACTGATTTTTTAAGGATCTTTCCAGAAAAGGAGAAAGGAAATAATTTGAAGTTGAAGTAATGAAGGATATTATTTTCACATGAAACGATGAAAAAGAACCGACATCTCTACCATTTGAATGGTTTCCCATAACATGTATATCTGGTTAGGCAGATATTTCTTGACCTAAGAATTTATTTTCTTTTTTATATTTAAAAACGGCTACCTTTGACACTAGCATTCTGTTGCGTTATCAAAATTATATATAAATAACGACACCTTTTGTTATAAATTCTATGCAAATTTATAAACGGGGAGAATTTGATATCCAAAAATGGTTATGTAAATATATTTTCAAACCATTCCTCGGTGAGGATGAATTCTATTTGTGTTTTATGATTTTCGACATTGTCATTGATAAAGTAGCAATGAAAGTCAATGCATTTAGAACACATCAAACTGGTCTTCGGTAAGGATGGAATGTATTTTTGATTTATGACTTTAGACCTCATCATTGATAAAGTACCAATGAAAATCAATACGTTTAGATTATTTGTGCACAATATGATTCTTTAACGTTTTTAGATCACTTTAATTTTTTATTATATTGTTGTCATTTGATTTACAGGAATATCTAAATAAATTTGGGTTAGATGAAGTCAAGTAGTATGACACAAAAATCTTTGTGTTGAGAGTGTTGTATAAATTGAACTACATTCAAAATATAATAAAGAGTTTATAATATAATTTGGTAATAAAAAAGTTCATAATTCAATTGTAAAACAACATAATATGTAAACTTGGTAGGTCTTATGTTCGATTTTAAATTATTCTATGAAAAATATTTTAGAATATAACCCATAGAAAATAATATGATATCAAAGCTAAACCAGGAGTCTTGAAACCCTAGAACTTTGATTTTCAAACACCTAAGTGTAGCTCAAAGAGGCTTTTGGTGAAAATGAGCCATCCTTAAACAACAACAAGAAGTCTACAAAATTTTTGAACATTGATAATTGAAGTGGTTAAGCATGCAAGCATACATAAAAAAGGTCTTAGATTTGAATCATAGTTAGTACTTAAAGAAAATAACATAGTAAAGTGAGGTCATTTGGTGCCAATAATCACAAGGCCCATTTGTTTCAAGGATTCTTCCCGAAATGTCTAAGCCCTAAGGACATTTTACTCTTGGTTTAATGATTTGGATCTTCTAATTTCCAAAGCTTGGAGAAGCATGGATGATAAATTTTTTGAGAGACCATAAAACATATTGTATTGAATTCAAGAATGCTTTCACTTTTTGCATTTGTATTATTTTACCATTTGTATCTATTACCCTCAATTTATTTATTTTCTCTCCAAAGTTAATTATAAATTGATATTTATAAATGTAGACTTAAGAGAGAGGAGCCAGTCATTGTGCATAGACCAATGGTTAGGAAGATACATTTAAATTAAAGTATTATAACTTTTTAAAATAACATTAAGTAGATGTCACTTTAACAACTAAAATTTTAATAAAAGGTAGCCGTTAGAACAAGTCTAATCAAACTAATAAGAAAGTAGGTCATTCAAAATTTTTTAGAATTCTAATTAGTATAGAAATTTCAATAATTTTTCAACTAAAATTTATTTTTAAAGAACCTCTCAATTATGAGAGTTTACCTTGTCGCTGTTGCAAATGTTTTAAAATAGGGTGTTTGGTCAAAACTTAAAGTAGTTTCAATTACAAGATCGATAATTATTCATGGAAGGGTACCCTTACCAAACATCTTACTATGAAATATGTTAGTAACCATGAACCAACTTAGAGTGAGGTACCAAAGATGGCTTCAAAAGATCAAATTGTTGATCAAAAGATAGCCAAAACAAGTGAGGCAAAATGCAAGTATATGGACATTATTGAGGCAAGGAAATATGAGTTACAAGGAGCCCTAGCCAATTCAAATGCAGATCTAAATAAAAGTATATTAATTTATATTTTAAATGGTAGTTACCAGCACATCAATTCTATTGAAGTTTCTATCTTATTTATCAAAATTTGTTATCAAAATTTGGGGGATGGAGAGAATTGGATTATTGTGAGCAAGAAAAGAAAAATACCAATATAGAAAGGACATTGACCAATAAACATGACCCTTTACTCTTATAAAAGAGATGGTGTGGGAAGGACAACGATTTGTGAGGCTTGAGTCTGAAGGTTTGCAACTTGTTCCCAACTTGTTTTTTGTTTATTGCTCATAGAGGAGTTTCATTTGGACTTTTATTTTTAAAATTTTCTTCTTCTTCGTATAAAGGAAGGGTCCCCTTTAAAACCCTTATCTTACCATTATAAAAATAAAATAAAATAAAATAAAATAAAATAAATGTAATCAAAGAACAAGCCAATCATAATGATGACACATAGGTAAACACCCAATAAATGACTTAATTCTCAAGTAATGGTCTATCTTAATTTTCTTATGACTTAATCCTCAAATAATGTTTTATCATAGTTTTCTTTATCTTTAAAATTCTCATATTTAAATACCTTAAAAATATCTTCCATATAATTTAAATTCGTAATTTAAAATTTGTAACATAGAAACATCATAATGTAATTTAAAAAACAAAGAACTAAAATAATAATTTAACGTTTGCATGACTGCACACCTTAACTTGAAGTGCATGATATACACCTAAATCTACATTTTTTTTAATTTATTTATTTTTTGTCATGGTTGTCATAACTTTTAATGTCTACATAATGAATAAAGCTACCCATTGCCAGGCACTGGGGAAATATATAGTCTGATAGCTCCCAAGATGGCTCTCTAACCATTTCACCCCTACATGCTATTGAAGAAAAAGATAATATTGAACAAGAGGATATTGATACTAGATGGAACCACATGGATATGTCGAAAAAGACCTTTTCGATTTTGGGTAAGGTCCCCCTGATAATGACCCACCCTCAACGGATTTATTTGCTATTATTGCTTAAATTGTCTTTTTTTTAAAAATGTACTAGAACTTTCTCTAGACTTCATCTAGTTTATTCATTGTTATGGCCTTAGACCTTTTTAACTCCTAAACTTAACTTAGTATGATGTTATTGACGTGTCCTCTACCACTCTTTTTATATTTATTTTAATATAATAAAATTATAAACTCTAATTTATTTATAAAATAAGGCTACCCAAAGTCTCTCGAAGCACCCAATCTAAAAGGTTATGCTAAGTGGAGGATACCGCCAACTTGGCTCGATCATATAATTGATAAGTTGGGCATTAAAAAACAAGTGAAAATTGGCCCAGGTTTTTAGTGAGCTAAGTGTCTTCAGAGACATGTCGGACGAAACCTTTAAAGCTTCCAGGGAGTTCAGACGGTACGAAAACAGGTAACTGTATTCATAGAAAAGTCGGAGGAAAGCTTTAAGAGTTTCCAGGCAGTTCAGAGGGTACGAAAATGGGTACGGAAATTCTGGATTAAAAAAAGTTTAAAATGTTGAAAATAGACTTAAGAGAATTGCTGACAAAGATCATATTCTTGTGCAACTAAATATGGCAGTTTAATACAAATAATGCAGATTTTATTTACACAGAGTACCATGGAAGTACACGATATTACGCGAGATTACTAAGGTCACTGCAGAAGATGGGCTCCACAGTTATGGCTGCATATTTTGTTTGAATAGAGCTGTAAAATATTCCATCCCAGAAGATGTTGATGAAGAAAATGCACTAACATGTTTTGCCGAAATAGGTTGAATCCTCGAAACAGGGACGTCTATCTCTGCTTCAGATCTGTATGCATCTACTGGACCATTGGTCTGGGTTAAATCTGTGGCATGTTCTAAACATGAAGGTTTTGTCTCAGAATAGTTATAAATGAGACGATCTTTAGCGGATGAAGTATTACTCTTTGAATCAAAGTTGCAGAACGAACAGTTTAATATGGATATATAAGATGCTTCAGGCAGTTGATCTATAGAAGTTTGTGCTTTACTCATAGGTCAATCTAGGGTTTTACTGTGACGATCAAAGCCTAATCTGTATTGTACCTCATAAAATTTAAGAGAATTAGAAAAAGAGATCCTCACCCTTATGTCCCGAAGTTCTTTTGCTGTATTCACTTTACTGTGCCGATCTTTGGCCGCACAAGAACGGACTCGCAAAGCTTTTAAAGCACGCCGACTCTATCGTACTCTCACGCGCCTGAATATCAACATCCCTAAGTACATTGTGTTTTATCCCATCCGATTGAGTAGAGACATCTGTATATTGCTTCATCACGGAGCAGCTTTTTGGTCGCTCTTTTGACCAAATCTGTTCTCTATCCTCGATAATATCGCACCCACTTATGCTATAATCAGGATTTGATACCAAATTGGTTTCTGGAGAGAGAATTTTAAAATAATTATAATCAGCTACAACCTAACCTTGATAATCTCTTATTTTAAAACTTGGGAAGTTTTCGGTGCAAACAATGTCACTGTAGATGGACGGAAGACATGACCTTTCATCAGCTGCAGGAATAGGTTTAACCCAGAATCCTCCAATGACGTTTATCACCATTGTTATTGTCTGCAAAAGATATAAGTTAACTGTAAAAAAAGTACGACTAAGATTTACAAAGATTTAAGGTCTTTCATTCACATAGCAACTACAAAACGAAGTCTCAAATATAATAAACTAAACTAAACTCAATGCCATTCCTGCGAATAAAAAAATGTTTCTTTAAGGAAAACCAAAAAACTGGGCGTACGTACCCGCTTATGAATGTTTGCGTAATATTTGAGTCTTTTCCCACTATTAAACATGATCAATTGTTAGCATAGCACCACAAATATATATAAGAATCAATCTTAGCGTGGAAAGAATATAGATTTCCTAGAGATGGGGTTTCAAATCCCTCATACATTGCCTTGGATCTTCAAGCCGCATAACATCAAATCCATTCCATCCACATATCGAGGCCTGTCTTATCACTGGAAAGCTCACAATTTAATTCACCCCAAAAAAACCGGTAGATTATGTGTAAAGAGCACAGTACAAAGTGTTCACTGTTATGGTCATCTAAGCTGCTTTCAAATAAAGCATGAACTCAATTGTTGTTGAGAATCACAATCTACGTACGGACAACTAAAGTGGCCTAGGTTCACCGTCTGGCCGGTTCCACGGCTTCCCATACAAGTTTTGGATTGCCTCATTTCCACAACATTTTCAGCTCGACAAAAGTTATAAAAACACGAATGTCTTTCTCGAGCGGAGGAGTGTTACAATCTGCACATAAGTAAAGCATGCTTTAATACAAATTCAAGCCTTACAAGAATTCCTCCGCCAAAACAGATGAGTACGCGTTTCCTGGCCTATTTTCCAGTAATACGCAGATCAATTCGATATAAAAAAGATTCTCTTAACAATTCAATGAATGGAATCGCCAATACACATTTCATCGAGTACATCGCCCCTAAATTCAGGAAATTCACCCCGTAAATTCAGGATATTTAACGGAGACCGATGCAGACCGTAGATGTCTCAATCATAGGGGTACTTGTGTGCTTCAATCGATAGCTTTCTAGACAGGTATCGTTCCTCCTCGGTTGGGTATATTTCCTCCTCGGTTTGGTGCATGTGCGTATGAGTGTTTCTATTATAATAAAGTATGGTCCCATGGAAGGCCTACTCCACGAGGGTCTTAATTTTATATTAGTAGTTGTTTCAAAAGTACAAGTTATAAATAAAGGGATGTAATTTTTTTAATTGTAGTGAAATAAGGTTTTATAAAGCGAAATGGATAGTAGCACCTCACTCAAATCTATGGACATTGACCTCGTATCATCTTTATATGCATGAAGTATTAAGCAACAATAATCTATATTCACTTTAATAATGTTTTTAAAACATATTTTTTCTTAACTAATGCTCTCTTATATTTTATGTTTTTTGGCAACATAGATAAATAAGATGCTTACAAAGGCATGCTTCAATTGTGGCTGCCTTTAATTCTAAAGATCAAAGTATGTCATTTTTGTACTTGTTAAGCATATGATATGATTTATCCAATGTCAACATATTGGTAATGTGGATGAATGAAAGCTACATTATAGACTCTAGAACCTCAATGTCTTATCCATGCATCAACAACATTACAACATTGATTATAGTTGCACATCAAATGTGGAGCCTTATCACAATCAAATCAGCGTGATTGATCTCTTCATCCACCCCTGACAATAGTAAAAAACTAATCAAAGTTGTCACCATCCTAGATGCTGTTGACCCCTTTGTGATGAATGTAGGTCATGTAAATCTAAAAGTTGCCTTGAATGTGGGTTTCAAACATGATATGGGTCCTCAAGGTCCTACATTAATTTTAAGTGTGGTCTAAATGTATGCAATGGAAAACAAATTTCCCCTTTTGCCCAAAAAAGGCCTTCCTATCCTAAGTTTGAATCAATTGTAAATCTCAACTATCCATCATTTTTTTGGTGTTCAAATATGGTGAGTAAGTTCATATAAAGCATAGGACTATAACAAACATGGGTGGTGGGGAGAATATAGTGTACAAATTGTAGGTGAAGAACTCTCTTACTATTAAAGCAACCAAGGAGCCAAAGACGTTGGTGTTCAAAAAATAATTTGATAAAGCGAGCTTTAATATGACATTGAAAAGCAAAGTTGGTGCATGTTTTGGAATTAAATTGAAACACATATCAGGTAAATGCATCCAAGGTGTAACCCAAGTTGTTCAGATCCCTCTTTACATATTATAGACACTTTAAAGTTGAATGTTATACTATAATATAACTATGTTTAGATGAAAAAGTATGTTTAGAAAGTTCTTAGATTTGTTTAAATGAAAAAGTAGCAGTGGTACGCAATTGAAAATGCCTTCCAAATCAAGGGGGCACACAAAAAAGAAGGGCACAAGTAGAAAAGAGATTATTTTTAAGGTGTCATTAGTAGGAAGGAGCTATGATCTATCAAATATCAAATATCCATTACATTTTTTAGTGTTAATCTTAAGCCTAAGTACTCACTTCTTTTCTTTTTGATGATATGGATGACTGATTCTATGCCAATAAGGGTTTAATGCTTGACAAGTCATTAGGTCGATAAACAAAATATTTTTTAGAGTGAAGGAAGGCATGTATATGTTTGATTTGTATTTTTCATTGGGTAGTGGAGATTATAGTTTGTGCTCATGTTATGTATTTATATAGGAGAATCATGGCTTCATTGTGAAGATGATGAAATCTCTTACTCATTATAATATTAGAGTTTACATAAGTCAATTAGAATAAGTTATGTCCATAGTCAAGGATTTGATATGGTTTTTTTTATTATTTTTACTCAATGAAATACTTAATAGATAAAATATTTATTTTACAAAATTAGAAACCAGTATCTAACACAAGTGTTTGATAAATGAATAAATAGGTCTAAAAATCATAAATGAAGTTATAATATTAAACATACAATAGAAATGTCACATGGAGTGACCCCCACATAGATGGAAAGATATTACAGCCAAAGTTAAAGAAAATATGATGAGATACAAGAGAGGTGAAGGATAAAGATTGGTTTACAAATAGGTCATCGACAACATGCATCAGGAGCATAGATTGACTATAGATGGTCACATTAATCATTTAACTATGAATTATATTTTCATGTCTAGGATTTAATATTACTTATGTGATAGTTAGTTTCATAATGATTTTTTCCGTGTTTGCTACTTAGTTATCTAAATTAGTGTTTAATGTGAAGAATTTGTTTTAGTTTTCACTTGTTGCATTGTATGATGCACTAATAATTATTGACACGCAATTTAAAAGAAATGATAAGTGGACTATTGATGTGAAATATTTACATCTATAAACAAATTAAATCCTAATCATGTGAATATATTAATTTAAAAATAGATCAAAAGTAAAATATATTAGGACATTAAATTATTCATTTATTATATTACATGACAAGATAACATTTTATCATTTTACCTATGGAGGCTTGTAAGTTAGATTTAGATCTCATTATCCACATAGATTGTACTATATTGTGTGCATGAAGTCCTCCACAACCCATATTTAATAATGGAGAGTGCTCAATCAATTATCAACCACATGAAATAATCTATATATTCTAAACATAATATCTCTAGTTTGTGAATTTGATATGTTATTTTACGCATAAATATGTTACTGAATGGAAATTTCAATATGCTTAAAAGAATTAAAAAGACTAACTACACTTAAATTAATAAATAGTACTTTTGGTGCACACATGGAATCTTTCCAAAGGAACTAATGAAAAATACACCAAGATGGATATGTATTTTTTAAAAACATGAAGCATGTGTCAATATAACACATGTGACAAAAATCAAAATTTGGAGAGCGGTCATTAATTTTTATAGGGCACTAAAAATTATTTAGTAAATATATAGATCAAAAAAGTTATCATTTTTAAAGATGGCATCGTTACTACATTTATTTATTTATTTTACATTTATTAGGATTGTTCATTATATATACAATTAAATCTTTGTGTATAAATTTAGGTAATGTTAAATGTAAGTGTAATGTTTATGGTGGATGTATTGCACTTTAATTAATAAAATTTTCCATTTATAATAGAAGGTATGGAGCATGTACATAAAATGCTACAAATAAATATCTATCTAAGTGGAAGATGAGGTTATGCTCTCTTATTAGAGATGGATTTAAAACCTATTACCAGTGCCAAAGTCACTCAAATGAAGTTCAAAATATTCATCAAGTAGAATTTTTATATGCAACCAACGATAATAGTAATTTAGGGAATCATATACATTGTGCAAATATATTATTATTTGAGGTGCAGATATCATAATATTGAGATGCTTTTTGTAATCACCTAGAAGTGGTATGTGGATGCTAAGAGTGTTGTTTGAGATAACTTATTCCTGGCTTAGCCCTAGACCTATCCAAGAGCCTTTATCACACTTTTCCATATATTTTATGGACCACAGATGATCTTAGTTAGCTCAAACACAATCTTAGACCTCCATTCATAGATCCTAACCCTTTGTACACAATATCTTAGTATTTGGACACTAGCGCCACATTAAAGACACTGAAGCCACATGGAAATAGTATCCCCAACATGGCGTTAGTGTCCCTTATATTAACTCTCCAAAAGGTATATATTTTAAAATATGTAACCCTCCTAGGGTCACCCTAAGTACATTCTATTATCTATACAAGCTACGAAACACTATAAATATAAGACTATTAAATCTTTATCCACTAGATGGAAAATATATGCAAAAACCTTATTAAAACAAGAAACAAATTCAAAATCAAGGTTATTAATCCTTGTTCTACCCTAATTTTGTATACTATCATATACAAATATCCTAAGTCCAAATTTCAAAGATTTCTAA
Organism: Torreya grandis; assembly: GCA_037957365.1. Classification (NCBI taxonomy): domain Eukaryota; kingdom Viridiplantae; phylum Streptophyta; class Pinopsida; order Cupressales; family Taxaceae; genus Torreya; species Torreya grandis. Next base: position 58,719 of record JARHVA010006852.1, read on the forward strand.
TCTCAAGCACAATCAAGGAATTTAAGACCACTATCATTCTAGCATTAACTTGCACTTGCACCAAGTACTATGTGAGAGAACTAAATAAGTTTAATCTCTTCTTAGAGTATTGGTATGTAGGAAACTCTCTTCACAATGCGCTGTTAAGGATATCTAACCTATCCTACTAACAAAAACACATTTTCAGCTCATGCCATACTTGGAAGGAGGATTAGTGTTTAAAACAAAGATCAACTATTATAAGAAAGATATAGAGTTATATATTTTATGCATGTAGGAATAGAACCCAAAAACACAGGCATAACTGCACTTAAAATGTAAGAACAATCCTACACAGAGGACACTAACATCATTTTCAAGACACTAGAGCCACATGGCATTGCTGTCCAAGTGAGGTGCCACTGTCTAGGGGAGATCTGACTTAGGATCCTTTTGATGACACTCTGACCAATCTGTAACATAGTTTTCAGTAATCAAATCTTTTTTGACATGTGTTTTATAGATAAGTCTCTATTTACACATATTTATTACTATTTTTAGAAAATTAAAGCAAGTCAAATTCTATAACAAATCAGTGGTTATTTATTGCATATTATTTCATTAATTTACACAACTTAGAACATTAGTCTATGTTACTATTTACATCAAGTAAAACTATGAAAGGTTAAAACATCTGATGAACCCAACTTACTTGAAATATTACTCAAAACCTTAGTTTGCATTATCCAAATTTTTGTGTACTAAATTAGGGTTACATACATATATATTTTTTAATTTTTTGGCATAATCTAGCTCATTAAATCAATCCTACATTAGGGTTTTTTATATATAAATATAATTTATTTTTTACAAATAACCCCAATTTAATAAAATCCTAACCCTATATGCTCTTAAGGTTTGTATCATTTTTTTTCATATTTTCATTAACTGCTTAAAAAATTTAGATTTCTTATTTCCTATTTTAGAAACTCTATTCTAATTTGTTTATTATATGCCTTCTAAAAATTTTATCTCTCTTCCATTATGAAGAAGTGATAAATTAGGTGGTAATCATATAGAGTAGATTCAGGTTCCTAATATTTGAGCCTATGGCATGGATAAGAGACTGATCATAACTCTACCTATTCATCCTTCACAACCTAATTATGTGGATTTAAATGATAATGCATTTGAAGGTGAATAATATAATCAAGATCAAGATGATATACACATTGAAAATCAAGACATTCTCCCTCCACTTAATAATGATGACATAATTATAAAAAAAGATGATATATTACAAGGCTTCAGAGATAGAATTTAGGAACAACCCCTTAATCATGCACAAATCCTATAAGCCATGTTGGATATGAAAAACCAAACAAATAGTGGTCAATCTTCAACTCCCATAGTTAATAATGTTGTTACACCTATAGTGTGGCCAACTCAACCAACTCAACTAGCACAACCTAAAATTTTAATTCAATAAACTTTAGTGATAACTACACCTCTTATGACTAGTAAAATCACTCTAGATGTGCAATCCCTTAAGCATGAGAGTCATTCTCTAAATTCTAAGTTGTTACATCTCGAGAAGGGAGCCACTAGGCTATCACATATGATGGATTCTAATATTCTCTTACATACACCTTTACAACATCACAAAATGACAAATCCATTACCATTTAGTTTCATAGAACCTAAGCTTACATTAGATAATGGCAAGGGTGACCTAGAGCATCACCTCAAAGATTTTCACATAGATTATTTGGATTATGTGTTGAATGATTGGCTTCTCATGAAGTTGTTTTCATGCAGTTTAAAGGATTATGCCCTACAATGGTTTTATGGTTTACCAAATCAATCAATCATAGCATTCAATCATTTGGGTGACATGTTTTTAGTAGATTTATCCATCAACATCAGTGACAAGATATCATATGCATAAGTGACACAACTAAAACTAAGTTCAAATGAACCAATCGTAGATTATATCTTACAATACAAGACTATATTAAACAAATTGACTAGTCCCATGGAAAAAAGAGAGCTTTAGGACATATTTAAATAAATACTCTTACTATAATTTCATGAAGCTATATTGTTTAAAAAATTTACTACATTTACTGATTTGTGCCACACAGTCAATGAAAGAGAGTTTAAGCTCCTATTAATGGGGAAAATCAAGTATAGGAATGGATCCAAATCAACTATTAAGAATTTAAGTAAACTTTCATTCAAGGTAAGGCCCACTAAAAGAAAGAGTGATCAAAAGGCCATAATCATCATAGCTTTAGAGCCACCTCCTAGATTGGTTTTATCTACTCCTTAGTGCCGAATCTTCACTAATCTTCATTAGTCACTAGCATAGGTTTTAAAATAGCTCTTAGAATGTAATGTTATATCTCTCCATCCCATTAAAGAGGTTGATATGACATAACCTATTCCAAATAACTATGATTTTAATACATTATGCAAGTATCACAGGGCACTAGGCCATATACTAAATAGATGCATAAGCTTAAAGCATAATTTATAAGATCTAATTGAGGCTAACATTATTGATGTGGGAACACCCATAGAGGCACCGAAAACACAACAAATAGAAGCTAAGGTACTAAATATATTCTTAGATCCATTTCCAAATCATACAACAAATGAGGTAGGGGTCATATTTGATGCTCACTACACATATAATCACATCTACCACCAGCTTCATATCATATTATTACAAAGGAATCACATCCATTACAAAAAATTATTAGCATGTACCATATGATAGCACCACATAGACCAATCATGACATTATCATATTAAGAGATTATCAATGTTGATACAGATCTACGTGCACTCTTTATAGAAGCCTACATGGATCATCATCCTATCTAGATTGTTATGGTTGATAATGGGTCAAGTATTAGCATGTGTACTATGAAAATATTAAAGCATTTAGGGAATTTAGAGTCGCTTTATTCCTAAAAAACAAAGTCATCATTGGTTTCAGTTGTCAGGTTCATAACTACATTAGGGATAGTGTACTTCCATTACAATTTTTACTAGCACATGTAGCCACTTGATTCCTAGTAGTACCTAGTGTAGGTGTGTTTGATATGTTATTGGGTTGGTCATGGTTACAAAAAATCTGAACCATCCCATCTACAACGCACATATACCTAAATTATATACACATAAACCAAGTGGTAAAATTTGAGGGTCTCCCATATGAGTATCCTCTACCCATCCCATAGATAGTTTTAACAAAGCCACCATTTATAGTACTAAAACCATTACCAAATATTGCACACTTATCAATTACATCTTAGAATATAGTTATAATGCATATATGATAGAGTTTATTAGAGCCACCATTTTAGGCAAGGTCTACTCCTATAGTATTAAAACGTATGCATACTCTACCACAAAGACCATTATTAGAGAGAACCCTACATCATAGATATGTTACAAATTCTAAAGGACCTTCCTTTACTTGGTTTATGTCAAGATCAATATTATTGGGTTATTAGGGTTATTAGCATAGGGCACATACATCACCTATAACTTCTTCTACTACATGGGTTCTTAAGACCCCTATAGTTTCCTAAGACCCCTATAGTTTACAGGGCATCACAGTCAGTGTCATAAATTCATAGCATCAATACAAATGCATATAAGACATAAATTACTCTACCCAATAGATTAGGGGATTATATATACCCTTTCACACAACATACATGATTGTTGTTCCCTTATTTGACATCGATCACATTAGTAGTGAGTCTCCCATGAGACTCATCAGTTAGAATGGTTCCTACCCTCTTGTACATACTTTCTTCTCTCTCACTCCCTATACATATTTTATTTTCATTTTCTTGTACATAGCTTAGACATAGAAAATACAAAAACATTATAACCTGTGAAAATATAAAAAAATTCAAATATTACTCAAAAAACACAAAATTTACATCTTCTATGCATTTCTATGTTTACATTTCTTATATTTTTCTAGACAGTACATATGGTAGCTATCTTAGTATAGTTAGTTTTATCATACATATATGTTTCACTTGTTCTTATCGAGTGCTTGTAAATTACACACATGACTTAGGTCCACTACATTGATCCAAAATTGCTATCATCTATCCATTGGGGGAATATACACTTAGATAGGTTTATTCATTTTATACATCTACCCACTTGGAGGCATCCTATACATAATTTATATTAGCAGTTTATATCCTTACATTAATTGCACTCTAGTTTTCAGATTCATACATCTTGATAATGAATATTGCTACTCAAAAATAGATTTTTCCCACTATCATTAGTTTAAAATCAACATTTATATATCCTAAATTGTACATATATTTTTAATACATTCATACATACTTAATTTCTATATTTCCTAGTTTAGCCCTGATGTGTTTCCTATGCTTCTTCTACTCAAGTACATTTGAATATGTCATTGTTATTTGGCTCTATGCCAATTTTATTTATGCATGCCTTGGACGTGTGCCTTTTTACCTTGTATGGTATTTCATAATTATGTATGTTTACATTTGAACATGTCCTCTTATGTGAATTTAAGCCAACTTGCTTGTTGCTTGTCTATGTAGACATTTGAACATGCCCTTGTATATCTTCTATTATTATATTTAGTGTTATGTGCCCATGTATCTAGTATTGTGTCCCCTTAGCCTATTATTTTATGTGCCTCATGTGTTTTGTATGTATGCTTTCTTATATAAGTCCTGGCCATGACACTTGTCTTTGCTTGTTATACACACTAGTTTTAGATGCCATGAAGGACCACATGCATCTATCTTTTCCTATTTGGGTGTCGTGATGGACATCATGCCCCATCCCCTTAAGAAGCTACTTAGATTTGATATTATACACATTGATTATATGTATCTTGACACCCATGTTTAATATTAAATATAACATACATCTTACATTACATACTTATGCTTAGAGTCTATCATACTTTTATGTTATGTTTGCACATTGTATTCAATTATCACAAAGTTATCATATATGCTTTGGATAACTCATTATGTAGAGCTATTTATTTTGAGGATAGTTACTTCATATGTCAACAAATCCCCTCAAATAAAGGGGAATTCATAGTATCTTATCATAGAGATCAGTCTCCAACATTGCATTCATAAAACATTTTCAGTACACAGGCTCGATTTTAGAAAATTAGACACATGTAAGATATGAAAAAATAGGGACTCATAAATAATTTTAGTCACCCAAATTTTAGACTAGATAGACACTATTGCCTAGATTGGGACACTAGGGCCACATGGTGCTACTGTCCAAGCCATGGTACTACTATCTAATAACCCCAATTTCAAGGCAATTTAAATTAGCCAAAATAATACACTAGGTGCAATATAGGTTTTCAAAAATACAATTACATGTTTGACAATTATGTTTAGATTTATCTCATATTCATACTAGTTTAGATCAAATTTATATCAATTGATCATATTGGGGGCATCATGCTTAACATCATTAGTCCCATATTTAGTTTAGATACTTAGATAAAGTTATTATAACTTAGTCTAGAATTAATATACTCAAATATCAAATTTGGGGCATGTGTGCGGCATATTGTTTCCATATGCTCAATTACACACATGTTGATCAGATGGAATGGAAAACTCAAAGTAATTCTTTGCATTATATATACTTGACATCATATTATAGGTTGTCACTAGTTTCATGCCTTACTCCATTTGTAGTGGTTAACATTTTTGAGTGGCCCAAAGCTACCTAATATATCTGAGTGGCTATGGAGTTGATATACATAATTACATATACCTAGTTAGACATTTATATCACTTTGTACAATTTAGTTTTATATGTATCTAATATACATAAGTGGGAAATGATGAAATGATGTCTTACTTGAGTTTTTGAGCCACCCACATGAGAGGGTTAGACACACTTATAGTCTAATCTAAGCTATTCATAGGTCATGATCCACTAATAAGGGGTGGACAGTGATGGAGTCAAAAATGGATTGAGTTCTTAACCCACTAACTCATAAGGATTGAAAAATTTATTAGCTTAGTCCATGCATTGGTTTATGTACTTAATGAGGTGTATTCATTCCTTTCCTCTTTCCTATCTTTTTACTCATCTTTACTCAATTACTTTATTCATCATAGTATTATTCTTTTGATATCTCTTAAATAAGGACTAATTTATGCATGTTTCATTGAAGGTCATGCTTTAGATCATGATTCACATATGCACACCTAGACACACATAGTCAGACTCAGCTACATGGGCTTCACTTACCAGGAAAGTCCAGGTATGCTTCTTTTTCCTTATACTATTCATTTCACTTTGTTGCATTTTTAGCATAAGGGGAGGGAAATATAATAACCTAAAAGTGGTATTTGGATGTTAGGAGAGTTTCTTGAGATAACATATTGTTAAGTTATCCCTAGACCTATCATATAGCCTTTATCACACTTTTTTAGCTATTACATGGACCAAAAATGTCCCTAATCAACTCAAACACAATCCCAAACCTCCATTTCCATATCTTGACCATTTATGCCAAGTATCCTACTGACTGGACACTAGAATCAAGTTAACGACACTAGATCTACATAGCACTAGTGTCCCCAACATGGTTCTAGTGTTCCTTTCCTTAAATCTCCTGAACATGTATATTTTCAAATGTGTAACACTCCTAAAGTTGGCCTAAGTACATTTTATTATCCATATAAGCTACAAAACACTATAAATACAAGACTATTAAACCTATATCCATTAGATGGAAAATAGATGAAAAAAGCTTATTTAAACAAGAAATAAGTTGAGAAAAATCAAGGTTATTAATCTTTACTATGACCTACTTCTGCATTCTACCATATACAATTTCCCAAAGCCTAAATTTTAAATATTTCCAATCTCAAGCACACTTAAAGCATTCAAGAACACTCTCATTCTATCTTTCAATTGAAATTGCAATAAGTACTAGGTGGGAAAACTAATCAGGCTTAAGCCCTACTTCAAGTATTGGTATATAAGCAAATTTATTCACAATGGGGTGTTGAGGATGTCCAATCTATCCTAATAATGAATATACATTTTCAACTCACACCATACTTCCAATAAAGATTAAGGTTTAAACATAAATTAGTTGTTACAAGCACAATACAAAGTTTCATATTTCATATGCATAGGATTAGAGCCTAGGAATATAGGTGATGGTACATCCATAATTTAGGAACAATCTTGCATAAAGAACACTAGAGCCAATTTTAGGATACTAGAGCCACATGGTGTTATTGTCCAAGTAGAGTGATAATATCCAAGGGTATATTTGACTCAAGGATCTTATTGATGACACTCAGACTTATTTGTAACCCAATTTTTTTCACTTGGATCTTTTATGATAAGTGCTTTCTAGATAATTCTCTATTTGCACATATTTATTACTATTTTAGAAATTTAAAGAAATTAAAATTTTGTAACAAATTAGTGGTTATTATTATATATTATTTCACTTATTTATACAACTCGACCCTTTAATCTAACTTAGGTTTAATGTAAAGTAAAACCCTAAAAGTTTAAAACACTTTTTTATGTCTAATGACAAATCAAGCCCTTCCCCAGAGACACCACACAAGGACTAAATTGATGGTTGAGATTCATGTCATGTAAAATTTTATTTCTTTTACACACTTAATTTTTTTTATCACTTTTACACACTTAAATTTTTTCTTAGATAATATACCTCAAATTAGAAGAATAAGAATAAAAGACTATATTTGACCATAAACACATCGATTACTCATGTATATATCATATAAATGAGTACAGGATCTACGATCCAATGAGGAATGTCTTGAAAAGAGATTGAGGGTAATGTGCATATTTATAGGCTAGGACATTAGGAGCTATACAAGATAAAGAACTTAACCAATGGACCAATAACTCCCATAGAGAATAAAATAGTGACTAAACTTACTTGAAGGATGAATGGGTCACTTAAATTGTATTAAGGATGGGATTAGAAAGACCATAATCAGTGTGAGTGATGAAATCGATTCTATTGGATTAAACCACATAATGGTGTGATAGAATGATTGTTTAAACAATGATGAATTATATTCCATAGGATGAGTCAAGGTACTATGAATGTTTTCAATATTTGAAATAACTCATGTTGAAATGATTTTATCTACTTTGGAACATGTTAACTTCACACCCTCCAACATCTTGACAAGTTTCTCACTATTTCCACTCTATGCCATTAATCCCCATATCATAATTAACCATGTTTTTACTCACATCTAGCATGAGCATGAGTAAAAAGAGGATAATCAAAGCATAACCTTGGAAAAAAGAATGATTTCAAGAACAATAAAACATTCATCTTCTTTACTTTCTTCTATTAAATCCCATTTGTTGATTCCTCTCCAGCTAACATATAGATTAGATCTATATGGGTCATTTATGCACTCAGATGATAAGATGAGGACCCTATATATCAATATGGTAATGAGAAAACAACCTATATGAAATATTCATGATATCAACCCTTATCCATATATGGGGCCCTATCTATATTTGGAGGACCTGTCTATTTCTCTATCTATATATAGGTGGTAATCTATATATATTCTAATCATCCCTATATATAGATTAAATATAGAGATAATTTTATCATATAGATAGGGGTTGAATCTCTATATATGGGACACTGGATAGTCTCTTATATATCTATATGGCATCAACCCTATCCTATATACAACTAACAAGAGGAGACCACTAGAAAATGACATAAAGTCATTTGGGGTTGATTCACCACTCCATTATGAAGGATTGAATAAGTAGGGGTAGGGTTCAAACATGCATTCTTCAGGAAATGTGATTGATGATTTGACCAATTACTCTAACTCACTTCATTAAATATGGATACGTCCACAACGAATTAATTCCATATCCATATCCCATATTTTATAATTTATGATTATCCACATAAAATTTCACCTTACTATAGAAATATAATTTAGCATTTACAATAAAATAGTGTACTTGTGACCACTCCTTTACACATCTAGTTCTGGACCTATCCTACAGTCCTTTCAATCACTTTCAATTGGTTTACATGTAGAGGAAACAATCTTATAAGCTGATTGATGACCCCAAAATTCATCTACTCATCATTATATCTTCCTCAACCATCATCCCAACCATGATAGACCTTTAAAATGACCTTTTGTCATCATTAGACAATAACACCTTATTAGATAGGAGTGTCATGCTCTATTATCTAATCGACCTCTCTTATCCTCTTATCGAATAACTCCTAACTTTTGAAATTAAAAGTTATGGAAAGGTCAACATATGTTCATAATAATCCCCATTTGAAGAAATTTTAAAGATATGTCTATATAAAAATATTTCAAACCATTTTTCACACAAGAGACTTGCACATTGAAAAACACTAGAATTCAGATTGTACATTGAGAGCAAATTCTTTTTTTCTCCTAGTTTTTATTACATACAACCCTATTATCCAAATATTTATCCTAAATACATATCCAATATCATAAGTCACAGTTAAAGACACATAATTACACTATTATTTCACCATCATCTAGCTATTTACAATAGTTATTCATACACCACCATTGCATGAGATAATTTCATGAAGTTTGATCCATCTTCATATTATTGTTATGTAAAAAACACTAAACACATGGGGTGTTATGGTCACACTCAATTTCAACCACTAACCCTTTTTTATTCCATTTATTTTCATTGGTATTCACATACCAAGGAACTAAGGTTTTGAAATAAAAATAATCATATAATGGTATCTATAAATTATTTAAAGATCATACATGGAACATAGGTCATGTAGATGAAGGAAAAACTCTATAAATCTCAAAGCATCACTACATGTAGACAAAATCAACCTCAAAGAGGATAGGAGAACCCCTCTCTCATGTTTAGCTTAGGGCATTATTTATCTATGATTCATTTAATGTATATATGTAATTTCATATTCACTAGACCCAACCACCCTACTAGTTTCAACTTCTTATTCCTCCCACAACATAGTTTTCAAGCTAATTCTTATTTTTATATTACACTTTCCTTATTTAGTAAGTTTCCAAATCTAGCTAGATTCAAATTAGTCAATCCTTGATATTTTTAGTGTTATTATTCTTGAATTTTCACAATAGTTTATCACTTAGGGTAATCTACACATTGTTAGGTTTCCCCCAATTTTGATAAAACATATTGGTTAACCCACTTATTATTTAATATTGTAAACCCTAGATTATCATTATGATTTCCTCCTACTTTTTCCCTCTTAGGGTTTCATATTCAATTATAATTTTCTCATCATGTGGAGTGTGTGCTATATTTTGTATGTCTCTCATCTCTTGTTCTCCTTCTAGTCTTTTAGAAATTTAAATTGAAAAGAAAATAATCTCTTCTTCCTACTAACGTAAAATGTTATGATAAGTAATTTATAACTAACTAGGTCCATGCTATTACTATCCTAATAGGTAAGGTAGCCCATCCTATAGTTATATAATAAGGTATCCAACCTTTCCTTTCTCAACCCACTCTACCTCCCACATCTCCTTTTGATGGTGTATGCATGCATGCTCAATCTAAAGTACATAGTGTTTTTGCTTTTGAAGCTCTAAAATATAAAATCATCATATTAAAAAGGTAATAGTAAAGTTACAAAATCAAAATTAGTGTTCCAATGTAAATATCACATTGTTGGAAAATTAGTTCACATATGTAAATAATCTAGAGTGTGTTAGTGTTAATCATGCATTTTCATCTTCATCTTTGAAATATTGTGCCTAACAAGACTACATACCAAAATTGGAAGCTAAGAAATTACTCATCTACAATAAGTGATTCAAAGATTTTGAAAAAATCCATTAAAATTTCAAGTGATATTCAATGGTAAATTCCATGAAGTAAGTTTATCAACCTACATCTTCTACTTCCTCTACAAAGATCAAAATACTATTATGTATATCATAGAATGCATGGGCATCATACATAACTTTTTTTATATTTGAAAAATAAAATACAAAGGATAATTTAGAGTGGCTATCCTAAAATTGATACTCAATCAAGCAACACATAGTGGAACAAGTGAAAGTAGAAGAAGTGAAAAAATTAGAAATAGTATAAAAATGGTTACCAAAAGATAAATTAGATCAAGAAAATGTTCAAAAGGTAGAATCAAAGAAATAAAAGGTTCAAAATGTAAAATTAGATCAAGAAAGAGTGAAAAAAAATTAAGATGATAAATCAAAATTATAAAAGGCAAAAGATGCAATATTAATATTAAAAAAATAACAAGAGCATAAGATGCATAATAAAATACAAACTAGGCAATAAAAATTCTTAAAAGAGGTTTTATAACCAAAAAAAAAAATCAAAATCATGAAATAAATAAAAAAGATACCATTTAAAATATGGCTGCAAAGGGGCAAATTCTAATATTTAATCATATTAAGACCCTTTCTCTATCACCACTCACATAGATGGAAAGCAATTTATAAATTTCAAGGTTAAGGAATACTATGAAATCAATTTTTGTTTTATGTCATTTCTTACACCTCTTGGAAATAAACATAAACAATTGGGTCAAACTAATGCATCTACAACATGTATCAGATCAATGACGTTAAGAGTCAATTTTGGTTCAAAGGAATGCTATCATTATTTTCTTGTTATTTCAAATTCAAATGTGTAAAATATTGTTCTTGGAGGAGCATGGTTATAATCAATAAGAGAAATGATTGATTGAAAAAAAGGTTGCATATCATTAGATGATGAAGGAAAGGTTACATATTTTGTAAATTAGGAACATCTCTAGAGATAAATCATATAATAAAAATCATACTTTAAACTAACATACAAATAGATATAAGTAATGGCATATCAGTATAGGCACATGACATAATACATATTGAAAAAGAGAAATTGAGGAAGTCAATACCATAATATGGGTAGGTTCATTTTACATATTTGGATACAAAATAAGACAAGAGTGTTATTTCACAAGTTCCAAATAAAGATGATGATGATGATGATTATAAAAATTCATATTGGTATGAACTTGATGATAATGATTCTATTGAATATGAGTATGAAAATGACACAAAACCTACATAGTTGAATGATCCTCTTCATTGACCAAATATAACCATTCCTTTGATCAATATATGATCAATTTATGGTAATACTTTTAATGGAGCCATTGGTTAGTATAATTATCTTTGTTTACTATTTCATATATATGTTAAAACATAAAAAAGATAAAAATTCTATAAAATACCAAAATCAGGGATTTTTCATGCTTATATTTCATGCATCAATTCATTTATGCTCAATTATTTGATGCTTTTTAATCCATTTATATATCATACATGCTTCCCAAATGTACATATGTGATTGTATATTACACATTACACCATTTCTAGACTCATTTATAGGTAATATGACTGTTAAACATTTAGAATTTGTAATTGGATAATATTAATTTTATCTTATGTCCATCACCTTGTTGTTGTCCCACTGAGCTAAGAATAACATTACTCAGTTCTAGACTACACACAAGATTTCTAAAACATGTAAATTCATGAGCTAGCTCACTTGGGGCATATTATACAAAAGTTTTTTCCTCCTTTGGTTACCTTACCTTAAGCACAACATATGTTTTACATAGAATTACATATTTTGATATTTCTCACTGACTAACATTTTGATATAATACTAGTTATCTTAATTAATGAATCTACTCATATTAAAACATAGATCTTGCTTAACTTTCAAAATTTTTTTTCTAGCTTTCTGGATTGTATGCACTCTCTATTTACCATTGAGAAAATTTGAATGTCTTTTATGTGTAGATCTAAACCTTCATTACTTGGTTAAATGCATGTGAGGACATTTGAATATGTTTTTTTGGGTGTATTCTATGCATATGAAGACATTTGAACATGTCCTTAGATGTAGCTCTTAGACTTCACTAATTCATTCTATATGTGTGAGGATATATGAACATGTCCTTGTGTGATATTTTATTTGAGTGAAATAAATTTTAACATGTAGCTTTTATAAGTCCCATTGGATTTTTATTTCATACTTTGTGTGTTTTGTGTGTAATCTATGATTGTTGTATCATGGCAAAGATACCTTACTTGATTCTTTGATCATATTTTAATGACATGATGGACATCATTCATCCACCCAGCCCTTCCAATGTTATTATGGATATCATGAATTCTTCATTAAGTAGTTACATTCAACATTACCTACTTGGCTTGATCACTTATCTACTTGCCTAAATGCTAACATATATGTATACACTCTTGCTATGAATGTTTCATCTTACATGCATATTACACTTTTTTTATTAACTAGAAATATGATGATTTTAAAATGGAATCCACCCTATAAAAAGGATAAATATATTTGACAAATGCAATTCAACAAAACTCCTTTACCAACAAAAAAGAATCAAGCCTAAACTAGAAACTGATAAACTTGGCCATACATGCTAGATAAAATAATAAATCTAACCAATACAACCAAAATAAAATAAACAACAAAAGGAACTACTAAAATAAAACAATAAAGAAAATCCTAAGAGTCTCTAATATGATACTCCTTTTGATGTATGAGTGTCATATTTAGTGGACCTGATCTTTTATGTCCCTTCCCCTTTTTTTGCTAATGATAATCATCCAATCCACACCTCCCTTCACTTTAGGAAAGATAGTAATGACTAATTAGAAGACATTGGTCGATTGAATATTATTTAATGGAAATTTAGCCATAACCTCCTCTTTGGTGTAAAATGATTATAAGACAAATTTAACCTTTGATAAGGCTTTCTATGAGTCAATTTCCTTCCCCTTAGTTGGAAAATCCACACAAGGATCACTATTTTTTTATACTAGATATCAAACATATGTTGGTTTTTCCATAATTTCACCTGCATTATCTACATTCAAATCTTCTCTAGTACTATTACTATTAATTACCACAAGATAATGTTTAGGAAGGGCATCCTTCAACTAGGATATCCTCTTCTTATGCTTAAGAATGTTATAGGAAGTAATCACATGTCTTGTTTCAAAATAATTTGTACATTAGAAAGGTAAAATCTCATAATCGAGAGATTGCTTCCACATATGATATTTAACTTTCAAATAAATAAACTCATGGAGATATTTAGATAAATCTAGAATGACTAATATCTAAGAAATTATAGTATGAAAGAGAGTATCAAGGTCCAAAAATAATAATTTTTCCAAATAATTTATTATGACTTTAAAATATATATAAATCTAGAACTGTAAAGGTAAAAAATGAATTCTTACCCAAATTGGTCTAATATTCAATGCCTTAGTGTGAGGATCAAAAGATGAAAACCAGGATTTGGTAGTAATAAAGATCTTATTCCATGACCAAATGGGATTCTTAAACATAACATTCAAATAATCTATGAAATAAAAGAAAAATAATAAAAAAACCTTTTACTTAGGGGAAATTTCTTAGGTTACCTACCATCAAAGGAAACAGTTCTCTATAATCCACCATTTGAGATTGGGAAGTGTAGGTGATAGTCTGGATAAGGGAAAATACTCCCTAAGCTTGATAGGTCCTATTCCCTTTCTAAAAAATATTTTAACTACTCTCCATAAAAATAAATAGATGTATGTTCTTTGGTTAAGGCCAAAGAATTGAATCCAAATAAAGTTCCACTAGTAACAATATCATTAAACCCTATTCTTGACATAGATTTAGTAAAGGAAGCTCTTTGAACCTCCCCTACCTTCTCCCTTTTTGTGAGGTCATCACATTCCCTAAGTGCCACTCCTTTTCCCTTATGTTTCTACAGATCTACCTTACTACTATGGCCCAAATTGTCACCTAGGAACTTGACATATATATATGCCTTTGCATTCAAACATGGTGGGCATCCTGATATGATGAAATACTACCAAAAACATATTAACCATACCCTTAGATTGTTCTACCATAGAACACTTCAAATCCATGTCTTCCTTATTTGCATCCTCTCCTTTCATAATGTTAATGCATGTTTCTTCGACCATTATAGTAGAATAATGTTCACCCCCAGATTATAAACCCTAATATAGCTAATTACTTACATGATATGTTACATTATTATTATGTTCAATCTATGTATATGATGATGACATGATTCTTGATGTTATCATTATTATTAATATTTACATCTTCATGTCATAAAAATCTATTTAATAACATTTTATTTTGAGTTAAGTTATTGAGTAGGATCAAAAACTCACTTCAAAAGAGATGGAATTCATATAGGTTTGTCTTAGAGATTATACCTCTTATGTTAAAACACCAACATAATTTGGTAGTTATTACATAATTAACATAATTTCATTATTAGAAAATTTAAATAAAGTTATTATGGATAGGAGTTCCCTATTAGACAAGAAAACATTGGTATCCTATCCTTCTCATTATTATTATCTAAATGCCCCAAAATTATGAATTTATATAATTTATCAAAATTTCAATTTACTTAAGATAATACGCAAGACTTTTACAGTCTTAGTTTCTAGAATTACTTCATTTTGTATAAGGTTTGATTAGTTTCAGAAATCATGTACAACATGTTTTATTAGGTTAAAAAATAGGTTTTCTAAAGAATGATAGTTTTTATTAATCAATTTTATAATATATATACATATGATATTAGTTTGAGGGCATGCACATGGCACATGGATTCCTCATTACTATTTTTTTAGAACAATTTCACAGATAGAGTGGATAATCCATGTCATTCTCTACATTATATAAAAAATAAATATATTTTACTATGTTTTATCATTATGTTTGCATAATAATTAGAAATTATTCCATATACAGTGGTAGGTTCATTATTTATGCCAAGATTTTCACAACTACTTACACTAGTTTTTTAATATAATAATTTATTGAGATTCATATACATATTCGAAATCACTTCACAACTTTGGGTACGTGATGATGAATTCATACACACTTTGATTTCTTAAGCACAACCAACTATTGATGAATATTTTAGTATGCATAGTCTAATCCAAGATATTAAAAAAAATGAAATCTCCTAGGTTCCTACCCTCTACAGTCACCAACTATGCACCAAAAAAACAAAATAGTTCACACACTCCATCATGTGTATTTGTTGTTTGTCATTATTTAGTTTATTATCTTTTACTTTCTAATATTAATCTTAAGTAAAGACTGATATTACATATGTTTCATTATAGGTTTGAATGGAGCATATAGTAACATTATGGCCAACATTTGTGACTACACTTTGTAGGTAAGTTCATGTATGCACTTTTCCTTTTCCTATAATAATTTGAATTTTAGTAAATTACTAGGAAAAACTGGAGTTGTATTTAGACACAAATTCAAATTTAATCTAAAAAAATTTGCATTTGACTAGTGTTCTACACACCTAGATTTGGACAAATCCTAGGGCCCTTTTGATCACTTTCAACCACCATATGCATGGAAAGATCACTATTATAAGATGATTAATGACCCCGTAATGCACTTATACATCATGATATCTACCTCAATCATCATCCAAGTCATGTTAGACATTTAAAACCATTGCTTATCTTCATTAGACATTGAGGCACTACTGGATAAGGTCACCACATTCTATTGTCCAATCACCATCTCTTGTTCTCCTTCTAAATAACAACAAATTTTAAAAATTAAAAGTAATGGAAAGTTTGGCCTATGTGCCTAATAAACCCCATTCAAAGGAATTTATAATATATGATAATATAAATAATTCTCAAAACATTTTTCATAGAAGAGTCTTCCAAATTGAAAAGGACTAGAATTCAATTTACAAATTAATAGAAGATTATCTATTTTCTCCAAATTATAATTATATACAACCATAGTAACCAAAGATAAATATTAAATACATATCCAAGGTCATAATTAATGATTAAGGTACCTAATCACACTAGTATTTCACCATCATCTATCACTTTATACAAGTTATTCACACACAACTATATCATGGGATAACTACATGATATTTGATCCCTCTTCATAGTAATCATATGTAGGTAGCACTCAACACATGGGAAATTGAAATCTCACCAAAAATTAACCATTTAACCACTTTTATTCTATTCATTGGAATTGGTCTTCACATTTAAAGAAACTAGGGTATTGAAGGAAACAAATCATACTATGGTCATTATAACTGACCAAAAGCTCTTGCATGGAACATAGATTATACAAAAGAATGAGAATAAAACCTAGAAATATTAGAGATTCATTTCATGTGGATAGGACCAGTTTTAGAGAAAATAACAACACCTCCCTCTCTCCTATACACCTTAAGGTATTGTTGTTCAAGGCTCATTTTAGTTATAGATCAAGTTTCATAGTCACCAAAACTAACCACCCTACCAATTTTGACTTCTGATTCCTCCCACAACACTATTTTATAGATAATTTTTATTTTTATATTGCACTTTAAATATTTTGTAAGTTTACAACTATAGATAGTTTTAAATAAATGAATACTTGATATTTAAAGTATTATTATTCCTACTTTTACATAGTATTTTATCACTTAGGGTAATATACACATTACTAGGTTTTCCCCAAATTTGATAAATTACTTAAATCCCATAAGTATCTAAAATTTTACCTTACATCCCATAAACATATCAAAAAAATAAAATTAAAAACTAATTTTTTAGAAGAAAAAAATGTTGAGCATGCCCTTGACACCATTTATGTATGTATCCAATTTATTTTTTAAACACCAATTTTGTAACTAGAGCCAAATATTTTAATCACCATTGAGTGTTTGTATATCAAAATTCATGGCATAATATGAAACAACTAGGTTTGCATTACATAGTATAGGAGATGGAGTATGGAGGAGATTCAGCAGGGAAATATGTCACCTATTATAAGTAAATAAAGGTAAGGTATGTAATAAAATAGATGACGAGTAATAGTATATAATGTAGAACCAACAACCCACCTCCTCCTTATCCAAAATATTGATAATAAATTTGTAGTGTATTTCCAATTAAAATCCTATATATGGGTGTGTAGATCTTGTATATGGGTGTGTAAGGAATGTATCTCAATTATATTAGTAAATAACAAATTTGCAATCATAATTGGTAGTAAACACAAGAAAAGATACGTAAGATGTATTTGTAGCATTATAATATTATGTTTCTAGTTTTAATGCATAGATCCTATCTCTTCCTCTCAAAGTGACCCCTACAATAAAAATAAATTTGAATCACATATAGAATAATTTTAATTAGATGAATTAAATACCTATAAATCAAAGATCACAATAGTTTACCACAAGAGAAATCTTTCAATTCAAAGTGCACCAAAGTTTATTGTAATGATGAAATTGGATTGGAGCAATGTGAGGATATCCCTTCTCAAATTAACATACTAATTAGTATGGAGAAATCTTTAGTTTCTTGCCCAAAGAATTTGTTCATCAAGCTACTAGAGAAATATAGTGTAGAATTATTGGATGTCATTTCCATATAGTCAAATATAGAGATGCTTATATTTCATACTAGCATTCATGAAAGACAAAAGGTATGCATTTGACCTTCAAAACAATTTTGGCTCATATCACTTTACAGTGGTTATTTTATAATTTTTGTTAAATATTTAATAGAATTAGTTCAAGAGTTGTACATAACATGTTGATTTAGAATGTTTAGGGTCAAGCATGATATATTTTAAAGTGGAAATTATTTTAGAATCATGGTCAAATAGTCTCTCCTATGCTCTAATGATTTTGTTTTCCATTTATACTAGATTGAGACTTTGGATCATGATTTTATCATGTAATTAATATCCTAATTGAAATATATTTAAAATATTTATGTATTCATGTTGGGCATAACATTTATGATGTATCAATATCCATATGGATATTAATTTGTATCAATTGGTAGTAAATATACTTGGACTTTATTTACAACATTCTAATAGTATATCTCTAGTTTTACTATGTAGAGTCTATCTCTCCCACTCAAAGTGACTTGCACAATAAAAATGATATTAAGCAGATATGGAGGAATTTTAATCATAAAAAATGGATCCCTCTCTTTTGTGGAAGCAAAATAGTCATAAACTAGAAGTGACAACATGAACTATGTATGGCCTAAGTAAAGGAGAGTGTCTGAAGTTTACAAATAACTTCAACGATGTTATCAACCAATTAATGGCATATGAACATGATTGATATCATTTTGGTCAAATATTACTCAATTTTATCAATTATCATATGAATATGGTGTATTATCTTATCATTAATATGTGTTTAGGACTATGTTTACACTAATCCATATTTAGATGAAAATTTGTTTGGGCTCCACATGAAAAAGCCTTTGTCATAATTAAGAATAATACTTTATGTTGTAAAGTACATTGGTAAGGATGAGATTATGTTTTCCATTTTTTTTGAATGCTACTTTTTGAAGATGATGTCTATACATAATTTGTGTTATTGTGATGTATTTTCTTTATTTACAATTATGTTTGTATCTATTTGGGCTCTTTCTCTAGATGATTGTAGTTGATTTTCAGAATTAGGTGGAGATTCCATGGTGGTTTACTTTTATAGTATTTTAATTGATTTTAATAAAATTAGCCTTCATTGAAGGGAAGTCACTATAGGTTTTGGTTCCTTACTTATATTTAATAGGTTTAAACTATGCTATAAGTGGTGGAGTGTAATGTTAGTATTTATATATTGAAAATATTTATTACTATTGAGTAGGGATTTTGTGAAAAAAATAGTGTTGTTTGTTCATATCTAATTTTCTAATAGATAAAATTTGATGACAAATCTAAAATAGATATTTTTAGGTTGATATGTATTCTTATTTTTATATAAATATATTTATTTTGATATGAGTTCACCTATTATATTGAGCCTTTTTATTTGGTACTTAATTGATTGTTGTTATCCAAATATGGTTATTTAACACAAATGCATTGCCCTAATTGTAATACATGGTGCCTTTAGGTGCTATTATGTCATAGGCCTTGAGGGTCATTGATGGGGGTTAAATACTGAAATAAATTTACTTTTTTCTTTGTGTTCATTGTAGTAGCTTTCCTTTCAATGAGTAACAATTGGGTATACAAAAATGATGAGATGTGTTACACATGAATTTGTTTCTCTATATGAATGTCGTGAAAGCACTATCTATGTCTATGTTTTATTGCTGACACTTATGGTTTCCTGTATCTTTGTGGAAAAAATTAGCCATATTTCAAAGGTGAAAGCCATAAATCTCCAAATGGTTTGTGGTTTTGATTTAGTTTGAGGGTAGAGATTGAAAATGGGGTTTATTTTTAAATGTAATTTTCATGATAATATTTTTTATGTCTAGGTTTTATTTCTAGCATTGATACATTGTTTTTTCCATTTGTGACAATAAGGTTCTACATCAAAAAATGTGTATGGAAGGGATTAGTTTTTTTTTTAAGATTTGATTTTTTGGTTGTTGGTAATGAATTATTTCTTTTATTTTCAAAGATGATAATGGAGATTCAAAATGAGTTTTAAATTCCATGTAGAATGATAATTCACATAGATAGGATAAGTTGTGGTGATGTGCTCATTCTCATTTTTATTTATGTATATGTATATGTGTGTGTGTGTGTATACATACATATAAACACACACACAAAGACACAGACACACATAAATGTACATATATATTTGTATGTTATATATATGTATATGTATATGTGTGTGTGTGTGTGTGTGTGTGTGTGTGTGTATGAGTGAGTGTGCATACATACATACATATATGTATATGTGTGTATATATATATATATATATATATATATATGTATATGTATATGTATATGTATATGTATATGTATATGTATATGTATATATATGTATATGTATATGTATATATATAAATATGTATATATATAAAACACACACACACACACATTTGTGTTATATATATATATATATATATATATATATATATATATATATATATGTAGGTATATATAAAATACACATTTGTGTCTGTCTGTTTCTACGTGTGTGTATATATATATATATATACATATACATATACATATACATATACATATACATATACATATACATACATACACACATGCATACGTGTGTGTATATATGTATATGTATATACATACATACATGCATACATATATATGTATGTATGTATATGTATATGTGTATATGTGTGTGTGTGTGTGTGTGTGTGTGTGTGTGTGTGTGTCTATTTATGTGTGCATATATATATATATATATGTATGTATATATATATATATATATATATATATATATATATATATATATATATAGTAGGTATACATATACATAAATATATACATAATATATAAATACATATACATATATACATAATATATATATACATTTACATATACATATATATATATATATATATATATATATATATGTATATATATGTGTGTGTACACACACACACACACACATGTATGTATGTATATACATATATATGTATGTATGTATGTATGTATATATATGTATGTATATATATATATATATATATATATATACATATACACACATATATATACACATATATATACATATATACATATATATATATACATAAATATATATATACATATATATATATATATATGTATACATATATACATAAATATATATGTATATATGTATACATATACATATATATGTATACATATACATATATATATATATATATATAGACACACATATATATACATACATATACATATACATACACACACACACACACACACACACACACGCGCGCGCGCGCGCGCGCGTATTTATACATACATACATACATACATACATCACACACACACACACACACACACACACACACACACACACACACACACACACACACACACACATCATTGTGTTAGAAAGGCTAAACAATTTATGGGTATTATTTGGCTATTGTTTATTTGAAATGTAGTATTTTTATTTTTTAGGATAAGAGCTAAGATGATAGTAAAGATTGAAAAGTGGTCTACAATCAAGCCTTTTTTCAATAATTTATATATTTTTTGTTCTTCTCAAGGTTTTCATAAATATATGTTGTGGGTTTTAAATGCCACATAATTGTTATAACTTGACATGCAAAGATGAGATATTTCATATGTAACCATTTAGAGGTCAATTTATTTTTTTAATATAATTGTTGAAGAAGAAAATATCTATGTATAGGTGTCTTTATTTTTGTGGTGGAATGGTTTGGTTTGAAATGACAGGAAAATATTAATGACATCCAATACAACAAATTAAATAGTTTCAAATGGTGAAAGACATGCATGTTATTGGTCCAATTTAATGATGTCACAACCTTTCATATCTAAAACTAGTCACTGATGGGTTGATGGAGCCTTAATAGTAACCCTTTTAGTCATGTGATGTGGTCATAGTAATGTGCATCATGTGATAAAAATAGGTAAATTCAATCATATTCATCCTTTACCTATAAATATAGATCACCTATTGGGTAAAAAATTAATTATTCAGTCTGATACATGGTCCAGTTTAGATTTATTTATAAAATAGGTTTAACGTTCACTATAGATGTGAAAAAAATAGGGCAATCTTCAAGAGGCCATAAATTTTCACCCATAGCCCTATTTGAGCTCTTTCACACATGAAAATAACCACCTCAAAAATTTGTTTCTATTTTAAGCTACTCTATGCACTTAGATTTTTTTTGATATTTTTAGAGGCAATACATAATCATCTGAGGGTCTGAATTACTATTTAAATTTTTTGGGGAATTTTCTATTTTTAGAAATGATATATTTTTAGGACAGGATGTCAAATTCATTTGAATTTCATCCCATAGGTTAATTATAGTGTTTATAATATTTTAATAGAATTTTAGATATGTATGTACTTGAATGTGAAACTTACTATAAATAACAACTACTAAAAATAGACATTTTTTAGATTTTAGTTTTTTTTCAAATTTTTGAATTTTAACTCTAATTACAATTTGAGGCTTATTTAAGCATGTTTTGGGTTTGTAATTATTTCAAGTCATTCAATACAAATCAACACAAGAAATTATTTTCAAACTCTTTGCCTATTGATAATTTATTGTCTTAATAGTTTTTGGGTTCATTATCTAGTATCAGAGCAGGTTTGAATCTTAGAGGAGTAAGAAATGGTGAGAGGAAGAGGAGGTATTGTATAGATGAATTAGAGTATACAATATTTGTAGAGGTAAGTGTAATAATTAACTGAGGTTATCAACAATCAGATAAGAAGATAAGGTGGTGATGAAGAAGACATAAATCATGATGAAGAAATTGAGCAAGAAGAAGAACAATAATATCCACCACCATCGATGGAAGAGAGGATGGTTTGAGATTTATAAATAAGAATTAAAGTAATCAAGATTGATGTTCTAGATTATGGAGGTAGTTTAAAACTAGAGGAGTTGATAGATTAGATGAATAGCATGGAGAAGTTATTCAAGTGGAAGACTATGAGAGAAGACAAGAAGATAAAATTTGCATGCATAAAATTGAAAGTTCATACAATGATTTGATGGGATCACTTGCTTAAAGAGAGATATAGAAAAGGTAAAGAGAATATTAGTACATGAAAAAACATGGAGAAAAAGATGAGGGAGAAATTTATTCACGTGGATTATACCCAAACCACATACAAAAGATTTCAAAATTTGAGGCAAAAAGATCACAATATACAAGACTATACATATGAGTTTTATAAGCTTTCCATATGAGTGGAGCATGATGAAATAGAAGATCATATATTTTTAACATGTATAAATGGTTTGAGATTTACTTTTAAAAATGAATTATGTATGCATAGAATACTTTGCATCGAGGAGGCTTATTAATAACTTTGAAGATAGAAGAAAAACAAAATAGATATAATTTCAGAATAACATCTTTTGGTCTAAAAAACGCATATCCCCTCCAAATAGGGGACAAGGTGGGTTTAATACCACCAAAGGTAGGCCTAATAATAATAGAGGTGAATCATCACGTGGTACAAAAAGGCAAGATGATAATAGGCATGGGTATCAGTACTAATAATGAGGAAGAGGATTTTAGAGAGGATGAGGCTACGATGGAACTAGAGGATGGTTTTTGAATCAACATATATATTATATTAATTATATATGTGGAGAAGAAGGGTAGAGAAAATTTGAGTGTCCACACTATCAAGATCAAGAAAGGAGGCAAGAAGATTGCCCAAGAGTGAATATTTTTGAGGCTAAGATAGAAGAGAAAAATACTAAAATCGAACTAGTAAATGTTGGAGAGAATCTCATAATGAGAATAAAAATGGTGGCTCCAAGGAATGAACAAGTGTAGAATAAAGGTGGTGATGCATGGTTACAGTCAAATAATTTTTAAACAAGATGTACTTTGGGTGGACAGGTATGTAAAGTAATTATAGATGGTGATATTTATGAAAATATGGTTTCTAAAGAAATGATAGAGAAACTAAATTTGTAGTATGAAAAGCATCATAATCCTTATTGGATTCCATGGTTTAATAAATGGAATGAAGTTACAGTAGATGAAAGGTGCTCAATAAAGTTTTTTATAGGAAAAAGCTATAATGATGAAATATGGTGTGATGTTATTTTGATAGATGCATACCATGTGTTATTGAGAAGACTGTGGTAATTTGATAGGAATGTAATTCATGATAGATCAAGGAACATGTATAATTTTTGGAAAGTTGATACAAAGGTAGTTTTGTTACCTCTTAAATAGGATGAGAAGGTAGAAAACATGCTCTCTACTAAGAATTTATCCAAGATATGAAGGTGGTAGTTTATTTTTATGTATTAATAACAAATCATGAAGACACCAAAATGGTTCAAATACAAATAGAAACAAGAATGTTGAACAAATTTGCATACAGGACTTGGCTTTACTACAAGTTGAGTTTGCATATAATAGTTTAGTGAATATATCAGTAGGAAACTCACCATTTCAAATTTTTTATGTGATAAATACTATGGGTATATTATATTTGATATAATTACTAATTACAGATTGAATTAGTGATGATGCAGAAGCATTTGTAGAGCATATGCAATAGTTGCAAGAAGGAGTAAGAAGAAAGTCGAAGGAAAGTAATGAGCAATATAAAGCATTAAAAGATGTTAAAATAAGATCCAAGGTATTTTAAGGAGTTTTGGTGATGTTTCTCTTAAGGAAAGAAAGATTTCCAAAAGGCACATACAATAAGTTGAAGTACAAGAAAATTGGACCATGTAGGATTGTGAAGAAAATCAATGACAATGCTTATGAGGCAAGTTTACCACATAATTTTGATATTTCCCCATAATTTAATGTTTCATATTTATATGAATTCCATGGATAACATGGTGAAGGTAACGAAGATGAATAAGTAAACTACGAGAAATAGGTTCTAAAGAAGAAGAAAGATAAGATTATGCAAATTTTGGATATGAAGACAATGAGCAGAAGGCAAGGGAGGTATAATAGGTATTTGATACAATGGGAAGGATTGTAACAAGAAGACAACACTTGGATTATATAATGGGATTTGAATAAGATGTACAAAAGAAAATGGCAATAGTATAATAAAGGCAACTCGAGGCACTGAGTTGTTTTCAACTAGAAGAGAATGATGTAGAAAAAATAGGCCAATCTTCCAGAGGTCATAACTTTTGAACCATAGCTCTGTGTAAGGTCTTCCATGCTCCAAAAGGACCATATGAAAAATTTAATTTTTATCCTAACACACTATATCCACTTATATTTTTTTTATATCTTTTGGAGGCCATACATGATCATTTGAGGGTATGAAATTACCGTTTAATGATTTATTCGAAAATACTTTATTTTAAAAAATTGTATATTTTTAAGACCAGATGTCAACATCAGTTGAATTTCATCCCATAGGTTAATTATAGTTATTATAGTATTTTGGGAGATTTTTAGAGCTACATGAACTTGCATGCAAAACTTACTATAAATAGTAGCTATTAAAAATACACATTTTTTTTAGATTTTAGTTTTTTCAACTTTTTGCATGTCCACTCTAATTTCGAGTTGAGACTTATTTAAGCATAGTTTGAGTTTGTAATTATTTCAAGTCATTCAATATGAATCAATTCAATCTATTATTTTTAGAAGCTTTGCCTATTGAAAATTTATTATCTTCAAAGTTTTTAGGTTAATTAACTATAAATCCAATAACCATATAATTTAAAAGAGAACGCTACATTATGAATGATTATATAAATAATATAGTAATAATGTAAATGAAAAAACTAAAGAATGTAATAGAAATAATGCCTCTAAAAACCATGCACTGAGGTTTGGTATGTGATTAAAAGTATCAAAATACTCACTTCTTGATTAATGGTGCAGAAGGAAATGATGGTGCTATAAAGATTTATCTTATTTTAGTCATGTTTACATTTACAATTTATAATTTATTTATTTTATTATACATAATGGTATCTAATTTGTGTAATTATAGGGTTATTGAAGATACTTTTTGTTTGGTTATTAGCATTAATGAAAAACATTTATTGCATTTTTTGGTAAGGAATGCCTACTATAAAGATAAAATAAAGTTGTGGAATAAATGTTTCTTTCCAGTTATCTTATTATTTTTTTAACATGTACAATTGGAATTTAAAGTTGACATTATTTACATGTAGAGTCTAAGGGAAATTCATAGTGATACTAGTTAGAACTTAACTTCACTTGTGATGACTGCATGGCTACTCTATTACTCATGTATGTCAAACTTTCAATATTAATTACCAAATTTTCTCCTATAGATGATAAGATTGTACACACACACACACACACACACACACACACACACACACACACACACACACACACACATGCATACATATAATATGTATGTATATAATATACATATTATACATACATGCACATATATAGATTCATATTGTGTGTGTGTGTGTGTGTGTACACACACACACACACACACACACACACACACACACACACACACACACACACACACACACACACACACACACACACACACACACACACACACACACACACACACACACACACACACACACACAGATACATTTAATTTATAAAAAATAATGTTAATAACAATATCAATTTGGATTAATAACAAATTATAATAACCATTGCTTTATTTCATATGCAAAAAAATGCTATCAAACATAGTAGATAAATATCCATAAAATAGACTTTCCAGCATGGAAAAACGTACCCAAATCATTTATTTCATTTATATGTGTACCAAGATATAAAATAATACAATGTTTCGAAAAGATAACATGTTTTTTACATAAAACATAAGGAGAGACATAAACAATTCATAAATATAGTTATAATAAAATTAAATTCTTCCATGGCATGAAACATCATGACACTTTTATATAATGTTGAGTAAGATACTATATAAACCATTTATTTCATTCCTAATTGATTGTCTCTACTTAGATTTGGTTACTAAATATAATTACATTGCCATTCAAGTGATGCATGATGACCTTTAGTATGACTACTGAGTAGGTCTTGATGGTAAATAATGATCATGTGTTGGATAACTAAAGATGATAATTTAGATGGGCATGGATTAAAAGTCAACAAAGATCATAAATGACATCTATTATGAATTTTGTTTAGTGTCAAGGCTATGAAAAGTCTATTTATTTTATTGGGGGAGGGGTTCTCATAAATAAACATTTGTTTTATTTATTCATTAAAGTATCCATCCATATATAGAGAAGGGATTGGGTAAATAACAACTTATATGAAGGTTACGAATGAATACATTAATTAATGACAATGTGACAAGAATATTTTGTATGTTTATGTTTTATTTTCGACAATAATGTGTGTGTGTGTGTGTGTGTGTGTGTGTGTGTGTGTGTGTGTGTGTGTGTGTGTGTGTGTGTGTGTGTGTGTGTGTGTGTGTGTGTGTGTGTGTGTGTGTGTGTGTGTTTGTAGTTTTTGGCTTTCAGGGTTATGATGGAAAATATTTGTGCATAATTTTTTGTATCCTTATGGAAAAAACCACTAATTTGATAAGGTAAGAGCTATAAATATTAAAATGATTTATTGTTATGATTTGGTTTCTTGGTTATTATTAATACCATATTTCTTTTGGTTCATTTAATATGGGAGTGGATACTTAAAATGGGTTTCAAGATAGTTTTATGCATGACACTATGGTGAGAATGTTATGTATATCTAGGTTTTATTGCTAGCATTGATACAAATTTATATTTGTGGAAATAAGGTTAACAGTAGAAAATATGTGTCATAGGATGTGATTTTTCTCATGATGGAATTAATGGATTATTAAAAGTGAGATAAGTAAACATGGAAATGATTTTTGGTGGTGATTTGGTTTTCTAGCCATTGGTAATGTATTATGTTTTAATTTTTTAAGATCAAAGTGGAGACTAAAAAGGAGTTTTTGATAGTGGGTTTGAAAAATCATGTAGGTTTGATAGTTTGAACTTGTTAGGCTAGAGTGTGGTGATGTGTTCATTGTTGGGTCATGTAAAAAAATCATGGCATAAAAAATATCTGTATTGTTGTCTATTTTATTGTGGTGGAAAGACTAAATGATTTATGGCTATGATTTGGTATTTGGACATTTGTAATGAAGTTTTTTTTTCTTATATAACATAATAATCAAGCTTGAAAAGGGATTTTAGATGTTTTTTTAATGTACTTGTGGGTTTAAAATTTCATGTAGTTTTTATAGTTTGATGTGCATATGAGATATTTAACACATATTCAATGTAATTAATTTTTTATAAATATTAGTTTAGGTATGATTTATTTTTTCCACTAGTAATTTTTTATGGAAAAGGTTCATTTTTTTTTTCACATAATGTGACATTTATTTTTCTTGTTAATTGGGATAACAAAGGTATTTTTTTATTGCATGTTGGTGAAAATATAGGATAGATTGGGTATTGAAGCATTGTTAGGTGATTTATTATTTAATTAGTTTGTCTTTGTGCATGTTATGAGAACATTTATGTTTTTATAAGTTTTGTCACTAGCAGTGATAAAGTTTTTCCCCAATAAGGTTTCTAGCATAACTCTATCTTTTTGGTGAAATGTTTTCATTTGTAATAAGGATAGGCATCAACCCTGAAAGCATTTATGGTTATCATTTGCTTCATCAAACATTTGTAATCAATTATTTTTATTCTTTAGGATGATATAACAAATTGAATAGTAGTTTTAGATATATTTTCAATCCATTTAATATAATAGATAGTTTTTTGGTTCTTTTTAGGGTTTATGTTAGTATACGTTGAATTTTTGAAATATCACATAGTTTTGATAGCTTGACATGCACATATGAGAGATTGAATGTATAACCATTACAAAGTCAATATTTTTAAAAATTAATGTTTTGGGTAGAAAATAACTATTAATAACTGACTACATTGTTGTGATTAAAAGGTTTTGTTTGTAATGGTAATAAAATATTAATGGTCTCCAATGTAGTAGAATAAATATTCATAGAATGGAAGTATCCACATGGAAAAATGCATACATCTCATTGGTTTTCATCCTCTACCTTAATATGTGGGATATCAATTGGGTAGAAAATGAAGGGTTCATTTTGATAGGTGGCCTAGGTTAGATTTGTTTTCAATTGATGTTTATGGTTCAGTATACATCTAATAAGAAAATAGTTTAATGGATCATCTTCCATTATAAATTTTTGTATTAATAAATAGTATTAGTGTAAATGGAAGTAATAAGGAATATACTTCATAGAATACCTCTAATAAACATGATCTTGGGTTAAAGTGATGGTATGCCATTATATGGACTAGAATTTTATCTTTTTAAATTATTAGAGGTGAATAAGGAAATGCTAGTACTGTATAAATTTATGTTTATTTGAGGCATATTTACATTAATTATTTATAACTTATTTATCTAATTATGCAAATGGTATATGATTTTTCTAATTGTTGGGTTATTGAGTATAATTTTTTTATTACGATTGTTTGCATAGTAATGAAATATGGTTTTAACATTTTCTTGGGGGTGAATACCTATTATAAAGAAACAAAATGAAGGTGTGGCATTAAAATTTCATTCCAATTATTTAATAAAACTTGTAAAGATATAATTAAAAATTGGTATTGTTTACATGTATATTCCAATGAAAAAACAAAAAGATACTTGTTATAGATTAACATAGCTCATAATGACTGCATGGCTAATGTTTATAATTTATATTTCAAGATATCATAATTAATTATCAAACTTACTCCTATAGATGATGAAATCATATGTTGATTATATTTTTCAAAAATAATGTTAATAAATGTATTATTTTTGCATAATAATATATCAAATGAATATTTGTACCCTTAAATAAGTATTAAAATACAACTTAAAAAATAATGATATCGAATAGAGAAAGCAAATATTCTTAGAATGAATTGGGAATCATAACAAAAGGTAAACACATAATCTCATGGCTTTCTATATGCACATAGAGATATGAAAACAATGCAATGTTTCAAGTCCACATCCTATTTTTACATAAAGCTTAAGAAAAAACATAAAATATTCATAGATCTCTATTTACAAGAAGCCAATTATTACATAACATGAAACAACATAGCACAATGAAAAAAAATAAAGTCACATAAAAAAGTGCATTTTGAATCTTCCAAAGGTTAGGAAAAAGAATTTTTAATACATACATGGTGAATATCTCCCTAAATTTTTTGATATACTTAAAATGATTTCTATGTATAATCCCCTATCAAGAATGGTAAATAATCCACCCATGTGACACTGAGGTGGGGGCTTATAAAGTGATGATTTTTGAGGTGGGGTGAGACTTGTCAAAGGATTTTTAATTTTTAGAAGCCAGTGATCCAATTATTTATTAATTAGGTACCTTTGACTATGTTTAGATTTTTCAACTAGAGAATATTTTTAAAAGGTGCTTGAAAGTAAAAGGTAGACACTAAAAGGTAACCTAAAATTTGAAATCTAATTTTCTAAAAATTGTAAGAAAATAGAATTATTCCCAAGTATTTGTGTTCCTTCTGAAGTTAAAAATAATGAATCAATTTAGAAACTAAAGGCTATGATTTATTCAAAATTTATTGGT
>JARHVA010006852.1:97500-150000 GCA_037957365.1 Torreya grandis
TCATATATCTTAATATACCATGTCCTTGGTTCTTGCTTGAGTCCATAAAGTGACTTAATTGGATTACATACCTTTTATCGATGTTTTTTGTCAATGAAGCCCTCTGACTTGGTCATGTACACTTCTTATTTGAGATTACCATTTAGGAATGCACTTTTAATGTACGTATATTGAATCTTTAATTCTTTTTATGGTGTGAGTGTGAAAACAACTCTGAATGTTTTGATCTTAGGCTTGGGTGTAAAGGTTTCATCATAATCAATTACTTCTTACTAAGTATACTGCTTTTTAATAACTCATGCTTTATATTTGTTGATGGATCCATCTGGCTTATATTTTATCTTTAAAATCCACATAAAACTAATGTATTTCATTCATATAGGTAGATTGACAAGTTCACACATCCCATTTTTATGAGGGCCTCATATTCAACATTCATGGCCTTCTTCCATTAAGGTTGACATAAAGCTTCTCAAACTATCTCTAGTTCAGTGTTGTTAACTACTAAACTCATTAGTGTGAGTTTAATTTCATTTCTTACATATCTTATTATCTGAACTCTAGATGAAGTATATGGAATAGAGTTTGAGTGTGAGTTTTGAATGGTGATTTATACCCATTTTGGATGTCAATGATGTTTTTGATTTGATGAATAATTATCTTCTAGATTTCCAATGTTAATGGATAACTCTCCTTATAACTCACCTTATTTCTAAAAATATTATTCATGCTCATCATCTAAGTATGGGAGTAATCTATGAGAGGTGTTATATTCTGACTCCTTATGTGGCAATGATTTGAATGATGACTCATCATAAACCACATCTCAACTTTCATAAAAAAATTATGTCTCAAGATCCAAGAAATGATATGCTTTTGAGGTAGTACGATACCATAATAGAATACATTGGAGTGTCTTCAGTTCAACTTTCTTCCTCTTTTTATTTGGGACATGCATATATTATGTACAACTAAATACTCTTAGATAGAATATCAAAGGTTTATGACCACTCCATACCTATTCTAGTGTCTTGTCTTGCAAGATATTCATAGGTGCCATGTTGAGAAGATATAAAGTTGTCTAAAATGCTTCTACCCAAAATGAAACCTCTAAATTCATAGTGGAAATCATGAAAGAAGTCATCTCCATGACTTCACAATTACATTATCTAGAATTACATTTTGTTAGAGTGTATATAGAGCAATCGTTTGTTGTTAAATTTCATGTTACTTTAGTAATGCCAAGAACTCCTTTGATGTGAATTGCCAGTCTCGATTTGAGTGGAGGAGATGAAGAGATCTCCATGACTAGGTCACAACAAGATGGTAGAATACCTTTAAATGAGTAAAATCTTCACTCTTTTTCTTGAGAAAGAACACCCATGTCTTTTGAGATAAATTATCAAAAAAATAAAATGGAACTACTTGAATCCTTGAAAAGAAGTAGGAAGGGGTCCACACAAAGCGGTATGTACCATATTGAGATGATCTTTAGAATGAGAGGAAATTGGCTTGAATGGGACCCTATGTATTTTTCTTGCACGTAATCTAGGGTATATAGGTAAATAATGGGAAAGCTAAATAATTCCACGTACTATGGCATAAGAGCAGAGCTATTACAAGGATCCAATAGAAAGGTACCCACATTAATAATGAAAGAGAGTAGTAGATTCTATTGTAGAGGCATATATAACTACATTTAGGGTAAATAAATGATCCTTCAAAAAATCTCTAGTAATTACCCTACCTTCTCATGAGAGGAGAAATGATTTGGTGTCATTATTGATTAGGAATTGCACCTTAACCTTATGATTCAAAAGCTGATTTATAGAAAATAGTTTTGTTTTCAAATTGGGGACATACGGTAATTTTGTGAGAGTATAAGTACTAGTCTCAAGAGGAATGATGATAGTTACAATTACTTATTCAACGTACTCCTTATCATCTACAATCTAAACCTAATCTCCAGTTGGTTGAGGAGTTAGTGAATCAAATAGCTCCTTGCATCCTATCATATGCTTATTGGTGCTAGAATCAATCAACCAAACATTGTTCATTAGTGATGAGGTTTGGGAGAAATGAACTACATTGATATGTACATTATAATCTATTTTTACTATTATCTCTTGTTAATATACATCATCTTATTTTGATTGATGTTGTACAACTACATGTCCTTACTACTTCTATTGTAAAAACATCTTTTTGATTTATGTGAATCATCTACAGTAGGTGTTCCCTCTTGATTGGATGTCCTTTATATCAAGGTATTATACTAAAAGTGATTAGTGTCATGCATATTGGTGTAGCAAATATGACACCATCATTTTTCCTTCTCAAATTTTTACTATTATTATGATTGATTTGGTGGTCTTTTTTAGAACATTGAACCATGTGTCTTGGAAATTAGGACTTTATTGTCAAACTCATCTTTCACAGACTGTATGATTTCATATTATTAAAGCAAATTCACCAGTTCATTGAAAGACACTACTTGTTTTTTGATGTTTATTGTTGTGATGAATGTGAAAATTTGAGAAGGGAGATATCTCAATATGATCAAAACCAACAGCTTGTCTTCGATCATTTTTCCAAGCATAACTAGTTCTTCTCTATGTTTTACCACCCAGCATAAGAAATCCTCAACTTTCTTACCATCTTTCATATTAAAAGTATGAATCTTGGACTAGATATGGAGGGTCTTAGTTTGGTTCTTCACCTTATAGATAGTGGAAAAAATGTTCTAGGCTTCTTTTTATGTTGATGCATCCAAAATATGAGGTTTAACATCATCGATGACACTATGTGTGATCAACATTAGGGCTTTAGAAACTATCTTGTCATATTTAGTTTTATTATGAGCTCTAGCATGATGGTTCACTATACTAGTGATGATGCCCCATAATTATTCGAATTGAAGAATCATGCACATCTTTTTATTTTATTTAGTTAAATTTAGCCCTTTGAGAGCTAGGGCATCAGACAAGAGTAATTTTGTCATAAACATTTTCTTTAATTACTTATGCAAGATTTCACAAAGCAAAAAAATTTATTGCTTTAAATGTACAAACAAGTGTACCTTATTGATAGTAAACTAGAATGTATCGAATCTAAGTCACATTATTCATTGACATATACATTGTATTTATTGGATATGTCAGATTCACGTTATATCAAACATTACTTGCATTGAATTATCTTTCCATCAATGCCAAGAGTACATATGAAGAGTTTATGTGATGTCTCTGTTATTTATATAATCAATTCAAGCCTAACCTTTAGTGTTGTATTTGCAGGCATACATTTAGAGGCTACACAAGACTCTTTATTGGTATCTAATTTCACATCAACACATTATAATATGGAGAAATCCAATAGAATCTTTAATTGTGGCATAATTTATGCCACTACATTCAAATGTACTGCCACTGATACCAATGTCTAAATAAACACCATCCACCAAGTGAGTCAACATAGTAAACTTCTACCTGTATGTCTCCAAGTATACTATTTTCAAGTTACAATTTTTGTCAATGCCAATGTATTTTTCTTGACCTTGTATGATCTGCCAACACCATTCTCTACACTGTTTGTTCCCTTTATTTAAGGGCTTTTTGGAATTCATGTTACTACTATGATACCATATGAAGATCTTAAAAGACTTTAATGATTTATTTAAAAGAGGAATTAAACATATATACAATAAAAAGTTGGTTAAGATGTAACTATATTTAACCATAATAGACTACCAAACTACCTAACCACAATAACTAAGTGGTGTTTATAGATAAACCAATGTAATATTAATAACTACACTAGTATTGGACCTATGTTCTATCTTTTAATTTCATCTTCACTTGGGCTAGTAAATAGTTAGAGACATCTATATTCACCAAAATTTGGCCATAGGTTGAGTGACCCATTCCTATAGTTAAGGGGCTTTCCTTCAAAAATTCACTTACATAATTTCCCATGGATTTGAAAATGTTTCAGTCCCAAGAATATAGAGGAATGTTTGGTAGATGAATCTAGATTAGTTTTGAGTTAAAAGTTTCTATGTGACGGTTGAAATATTTGTACAAAGGCTTGACTTAAAGAATTTGTTACTCCTCCTAATCCCAATAGTATTACTTAAAGATAACATATTTATCTTTACCAGAATGAAAAATCACAATGAATTATCCTTTAGCATAGGGATTAATTTCAATCTTACCTTTCACTAAAGCCTACCAATGTCTCATTATCCAATCGTGAAGATCAAGTAGAATTGGCCATAGGCCATTAAACCAATAGATAATTCCATTAGAATATATTGAATATTCCCTCTCCTATATCAATTAGAGCTCCTGCTTTTCAAAGGTAATAGTAGGGACATCTTTAGTAGTTAATAGAGGATAAATTTATCCTTTATTTAAAAGAGCCTATACATATAATGGTATCATATGATTAACCTATTATTCTACCCCTAATCAACCACCAATAAATACCCCCACAAAAAATGATTTTAGACTTGCTATCTCCACTATTTTAGGAGTCTTACATGAAACCATAACAAAAAAACATCTATCCAGCATTGCCTTAGCTAGCATAGGATTTGTAATGTAGGTAATGAAATCAAACCCTTACTAATACCCATAGAACATAATTTTTAGTTCATTTTTCCACTAGTGATATTCTTTTTAGTCATATTAATGGCTTTGTCAACCACTATTTTACTTTTCTCATTGGAAATAGATGCCACAATACTAGGCAGTATGATGTCTATTACCAACAATGGAGATATAATAGGGTTAAATTTTGCCAGCCCCTCTGATATAGTGTAATCAATAATTTTTGGATTTATTATTAGATTTCACCACAATCAAATAAATAATGAAGCATGAATGAATAACCTATCGAGTGAAATATCATAATCTAAAATAAAAAGGTCTAATAAAGGGAAAGTTGTGAAAAAAGATTATTATTTCATTCTATCATTAAAGTATTCAAGTGTTATCCAAAAATTACATGGGAAGGTTCCTTTCATAGGTGGAAAATAGACATGTCCCAACATACTCATACACATTGGATTATTATCTACTATGGACATTTATTAAACCTAAGCAAGCTAACTAGACCATGTAGATAAAACCCAATGAGAAAAAAATCTATACCAACACTCCCTCATAAGCATAGCTTTTGGTGGGTACAAGAATTGGGTTCCAAAAAAAATACCTGATGAGGTACCAAAACATAATGTAACACCTATAAAATGGATAAAAGGAGAAAAATTATAGGAGAAAACTCCTCTCCAAAAGAGAGAAAAGAAGGATTAGGGTTAAAAATCCCCATTAGAATCCAAAGCTTCTTGAAGCCATCATGTGTCCTAAAATAGAGTGCACTGGAGTGATCGTGTACCAGAGGTAGATGCGATGAAGAGATATTAAACCAAGGTATGATTCCTAGATAAAGAATTGTTATCCTCATGTAGGATAGGAGGGCTAACTACTCTAAGACCATGTTAGATTTCACCACAATCAACTGAACATTGAAGCATGCATGAAGAACCTATAGAGTAAAATTTAATTACTTAAAATAAAAATATCTCACATAAGGAAATTTATGAAAATGAGCATTATCTCATTCTCTTATTAAAAAATTCAAGCATTAAAAAAAAAGTACATAAGAGGGTCCTTTATATAGGTAGAAAATATACATGTCCCAACATACTAATCCATGTGGGATTATGTTCCACTAAGGACATTTATTAAACCTAAACAAGCTGACTAGACCATGTAGACAAAACCAAGATGGATAAAAGTCTATACTAACACTCCCCTAACTCCATTGTTAAAGGTTTTGGAACCTTTCAAAACCTATATTTTGACCGTATCAAATAAAAAAGTGGGGTATTTGTCTAAAAAATATAATTGTCAATCTATTTCAAATTTAATAATGGATAAAATTATATAGAAAAATCTAATATACATGTGTGTGTGGGGTCATACATGCATGCATGTGTGCACACACAAAATTTCACATGGATCAACAACTCTATTTTTTTTTTGGACAAATTCACCACTTAATGGTAATTGATAATCTAAATCTGAACACTAAATAACATTATGCACCACCATTCCCATCATAATATAATCAAGAGGTATATTTTTTGATGTAGCTAGAGTGTAATATTACTATCTAAAGTTAAATTCTTTATCACCATTAACTAGGAAATTTATCACAAAACTGATGTAGTTGTTAATCCATGTCAAATTCATTAGTGAATAAAATCTTATGAAAAATATTATTAGATTGTTGTGTGTGTGTGTGTGTGTGTGTGTGTGTGTGTGTGTGTGTGTACATATATATGTGTGTGTGCACATAGACACACATATATATTACACACACATAAATGCATAGATATATACATAAAATACATATATGTATGTGTACATACATATATACATACATGCATGGATACATACATACATAAAAACACATAGATACATGCGTGTACACACACACACACACACACACACACACACACACACACACACACACACACACCACAATTAAGCAAAACATGATGGATTTTTTAATCCATCTAAAGTTCATTAATGGATAAAATTTATGAAAAATCTAATATTAGTTTTTGTGTGTGTGTGTGTGTGTGTGTGTGTGTGTGTGTGTGTGTGTGTGTGTGTGTGTGTGTGTGTGTGTGTGTGTGTGTGTGTGTGTGTGTGTGTGTGTGTGTGTGTGTGTGTGATGGAGTTGTTAATTAATATCATTAGATTAAAAACTCCATCATATCATATATTATATATGTATGTATATATACATACGTACATACATAAGTTAGAAATGCATACCTTTAATTAAAAATCTTGTTTATAGTAAAATATTTTAGAAGATGAAAAGTACATAAGGACATATTACATTTACCATTTCTAACAATTTTTTTAAGAACTAATTGTGTTCTATATGAATTACCTTGCAAAACAAGAGTTTAATGAGGTATTTACATACTCTTTGAACACATGCATATAATGATTTAAAGTGTAATCACACTAATATGTGTTTACTCACTAGATTGAGATTTACATTATGTACATAATTGATAAAGATTTTAGAATTTGGTGGCTGAATACATTATCATTTCACTATTGTTGATGCATGGTGTAGTTTCCTTGTATTGTGTTGTAGGGATAAAAGTTTCACCATCAATAATATGTTGACCCACTAGTTTATAATCAAAAAATATGGAAGGTTGTTGAATCATTAAATTGATCCTATTGCATGGGAACCTTTTCAATGGTGGCAAGTCCATTTTTTAGATATTTATTCTCATGTGTTAGATTTCATTAATATGTATATGGTATATTTTAATATATATCTAATGATGCATATGTTTGTTTCATGTGTTATTAACCTAGACTAATATTACTAGTAACTAAATATTAAAAAGATATAATATATGTATGATATCCCAATTTATGTGAGCAAGTTTGTTATCGCACAACGAGGAAGTTTCATCAAGGATTTAAAATTTAGGAAGAACATGCTATCATTTCTAGGTGAGTTAAGTTTAAATCATTGTCATTTCTTGAATGTGACAAGCATATTGTATGTCTTAGTTTTTTATAGACACCGATGACATTTTTTTAAAACAGTATGTTTCTTCATGTCATAAACATCTAAACAAATCTAGAGAGTAATAATTTTTTAATTTTCAAAGTCTTACTTATATGACTAAAAGGCATTTTATTTAAC
Organism: Torreya grandis; assembly: GCA_037957365.1. Lineage (NCBI taxonomy): Eukaryota > Viridiplantae > Streptophyta > Pinopsida > Cupressales > Taxaceae > Torreya > Torreya grandis. The sequence goes on from JARHVA010006852.1 coordinate 105,250, forward strand.
CTAGATCAAGCTAAAATTTGTCCTCTAATAAACTCAAATAATTGGTTGTCTCTTCATTTTATATAGTGTTATGTTGTTTGACAACATGAAATCATTGGATTCTTGTAAAAAGAGCTACATATATTACTTATGGCTCTTCATATGGCTTATTAATTATAGGTTATGGGTTTGAAAAAATCTATTTTTTTGATAGCTTGACAAAAATAGGAAGGATATTGGAAACACAATAATTGTAAGGTTAATTAAGATGAAATTAAAGACTCTACATGAGTGTGGCAATAATATTTTATTTGTCTCAATTTATTTAATAATATTGATATCAAAGTCTTATAATTAATCATTTCTTCTTTTCGTAAACATCTATAGAATTTTTTAGATTTGAGATCTCATTCTTACCAACATCCTATTTTGTGACTAGAAGATGGTCATGTTTAGTATGATATTAAGGTAATGATTTTCCTTTGAATAACACAAATAATTGGAGGTGTTTTCATTAATTAGATGTGTTTTCATTTTATTTTTTATAGTGTTATGTTGTTTGAAGGCATGAAATTATTGGATTCTTTTAAATAGATATTTGTAAATAATTTATGGTTCTTCTTAGAGTTTATGTAAAAATAAGTTGTGGATCTAAAACATATTTATTTGCACGAATGCAAAGAGAATTTTTTTGTATTATTATTATTTCTAAAATTTTTATATTGTTTAAAATTAATACGTTTCTTCTTATTATAAATTTTTATACAAGTCTATAGGGTCATGATTTTGTTCTTGAAAAAGCCTCGTTTTGTTATTAGAAGCTAAGATATGTCCTATGACTAACACAAGGAATCTGATATGTTTTTTAATTATTTATACTACTATGTTGTTTACTAGAATTGAGTAATTAGATTCTTGTAAACAAATATTTGTGAATGGTTTACATGTCATCATAAAATTTACTTAAAAATAGGTTGTGTGTCTTGAAAAATTGTGTTCTTTTGATAACTCAATGTAAATGGATGACAAATTGGGAATGCATCAATTTTCAGGTGAGTTAATCTTAAATTAGAGTTATTATGTGAATCCGGTGAGAATATTTTACTCTTCTTAAAAAAAATTTACACTACTATCATTTTTTTTTTATATATGGTCATTTTATTTTCAGAATTTTGTACATGTCTGTAGGGATGTGAAGTCATTCTTGATAATGATTGGTTTTATCATTATAAGTGGATTCATGGGCAAATATATAGACAAGTTATGAATTTGGTTAGAATTATATCAAAGTCAGATTAATCTTTTGAATAACAAAAATTTTGTTATGTTTCCATTGTTTCTTTAGTATTGTATTTTATTTTTTTCATAGGATCATTATCTTATTTTAAAAAATAACAAAATTTTTGTTATGTTTCCATTGTTTTTTTTAGTATTGTATTTTTTTATTTCATAAAATCATTATCTTGTTTTAAAGAGAAATTTATTAATGATATTTTATGTTTCCGTGAATCAAAATACCTTAAACTCGTATATTAGGATCATATTCCTTACAATTATCCAACTGTTAAGTTTAAAAATGACATTATCTTTTAATTTTTAATTTTTGCTGTGAGCTGATTATATTGTTGTTATTTCATAAGGATTTTTTTTTTAGCACAAATTAGCAACCATATAAGATCATAAATTTTATTTTAATTAATATGCGATAAATAGAGCTTTCTTTAGAAGTATTGATTATATGATGTGACATCATACTTAATTATGACGAGAGGTGTTACCCATCAGATTGAAACATTTATTTTATACTTACGTGGAGTTGATATTAGACATTGGCGGATGAGTACATCATGTTTACAACATTTTGACATGTGCCATAGGATTCATTTTTTAATTTTCTGTGCCTATCCATTACATATCTATGTCAGAAAAGTTATTTCTTTTTCTTAAATTTTTTTTTATATCCCTACAGGGGCATGTTTCCTACCAAAGCCCTGCCTTAGCACTTTTATGTTGATATGCATTTTGATTTTTTTAAAAAAATTCCATCGTGTACTTATTAAGTAGAGAAATATTATTGTTTTAATTTTAGGAATTTGGGCAATGTGATTTTTGAAGGCATTCTAAGCATTTTTTTGGGTTTATTCGAAAGGCATTTCATTGTAGTTTATGTTTGATAAAAAACTGATAGGTTCATTATTATATGAAATAATATAATATTATTATATTATATTATGTAAAATAAATTATTATATAATACTATATAAAATTAGATAAATATTATATTATTATAAATATATAATTATATAACATTGTTATATTTAATAACAGTAATATCATTCAAATAATAATAATTATAATATTATTAATATATAAATAATACTATGGTTTATGTTTATCTATATTAATATTTATAATATAGATATGTCTCCTGTTGGCTGTATGGACAAATCTTCTAAACTCGCCAATACATTAGAAGAGGATTGGTAGACTGTGTCGAATTCTTTTTTTAAATCCTAATTTGTAGATCATGTCTGTAATATGAAATTGTTAAATTCATTAATTCCAAAAACTATTGATTTGATTTTTAGAATATGGGAAATTGATATGATTACAAAAGAATCCTTTATTATATATCTATATAAATTTTTATTTCTTAATTCAAATAATTTTCTTGCAGCAATTTAATATTATTAGAATATGAGAAATTGATATGATTTCAAAAGAATCTTTTGTTATATATTTATATAAATTTTTATTTCTTAATTCAAATAATTTTCTTCTAACAATTTAATATTATTAAATTTTAAAATCTAATATTGTTTTGAATATTTTTTCCGTTAATTAAATTCAATAGTTTGATTAAAATATAATATGTGTGTTCATTTGTTTTAAATATAGTGAAGCAACAATTAATCATTTGTAATTAAATTAATAATTTAGTTTGAGAATTTATCTCTTGTTATTAAAACAAATATATACATGATGAATTTGTACCTTAGTTTGTAAATATGAATAATAAGTATCAAAATTATTTAAATATTGTTTATTTTTTTTACTCGTGAAAAAAAATGGGTGGCTAAAGGTATATGGTTTTTATGGGGATGGTAAATATTATATATATGAATGTGTTAAAGTGTTTTCAAATTTTAATTAAAATTTGAATATTTTATTTAATAATTTATTTTTGTAATAACATTTTTTTTATAAATGATAATGTGAAATTCTGTTTTTTGAATAATAATTAATTTGTGATGACTAAATCGATGGTTTAGAATTTTTTTTTTATGTTATGCATATTATAAGTTTTGGTTATTTATGAAGATAGTTATGTTGTTTAATATATGTAGCTTCCATTAAATATGATAATGTATATTATAGTTTTTTCTCCAATTATATGAATAATTATAAAGTAAAAAGTAGTGGATTTATTTGAAATTAGTTTTATTTTTATTCTTATTACTTTATTCGTCATAGCTTGGAATGTCATGTTTTAGTAAATCAATAATTTGTTCGAGACATAACATAATGTAAAGTTATTCTAGTTGATACTTTTGTATTTATTATTACAATGTTAAGTATAAGAAAATATGTGAAACATATAACAAATTTATAGCTGAAATAACATTAACAATACCAAACTTTATGATAGAATATAAATTTAACATGTCACAAATTTTCATTAACATTTTACAATGTAAACAACTGAGGCCTCTAGCATCAGTGATAAAAATGATAGTTAAAGATTGGTTGAAGTTTTTAGACAAATATGTTTTTTATTTGTCAAAATTATTTATCTTTGTCCCCTTGTCTATAGGCTTCAATATTTTTTATGATAGTTTCCATCATATTACAAAACATGAACTTAGGTATAAATTTTAAAAAATGATTATCATAATTCCAAACTTTAAGCAAACACAATATTATCCTAATTGTGCACATAAAAATACAAGAGAAAATTAAAAAAAAAACATGATAAAAAAGGACGATGATTTTCTTTCTTTAAACATACACAAAATAATTTTTATATGGTCAAAAACATGAAATGCATTCTTTCCATTTAGAGAGAATATTGATTGTTAGCATGCTATTTCACATGAAACTATATTGAAATATATTCAAAAAATGCTTACAAATCATAAAACTTATTTAAAAACTAATACCATATTTAAGAAATATGTACATTTAAGAGTGTAAGCTCTCACTAACCATTTCAAATTTTATTTAAGTTAATTTTAATTAATAGTATTGTTGATCATGGCATTATTGCATAAGAAGCTTTCCATATTTTATGAAAACTCTCACTTTTTCTATGTAACTGATCATTTGTTTCGTTAACTGTTAGAAATATAATTTAACATTATCTTTACTATCGTAAGTCTAATTCAAGTTTTACTTCAAATTTCATTACTTCATATATAAATTAACCTTCTTCATTAGATCCACTATCTCTTATAGAAGCTACATGAAACTAATCATATAAATAAAAATGTTGTGATGAAGAAGTAATAAAAAAGATTTATCATCTATTGTTTGTGTATTCCGTAAGCTCTTTACAATTCCTTTAAAATATTCAATTGCCTATTCATTGCTATATCAAAGTGGATTAATTTTTATACACCTTTTTAGAAAATTATTTTATAAATTAGTTATTATATTGAACAAGTCTTTGAAAATTATAAAAGCAAGGGAAATTCCTACCCCCATGGTATATTTACAATATAGTTATGATTTTATTTAATATGATAAGGCTTTATATGGCACTATTATTCTTTACAACATTGATGGACTTGATGAATGGGGATTTTCTATAAAACTAAATCCCAAAAATGTTATTAATCTTAATGAGCTTGACATGTTTATTCATCATTACTTAGATATACATCACAACCAAAATGATTTAAACATTTGAGATTTATTCAAAGAAATTATGACTTGCTTTGTGGAAATGAATTAAGATATATACCAAATTTACTAATCTGAATAGACTAATAAATCTAATTTCAATGCAATATATGTATATTATAAAATATATATTAATATTTTTATGCATCACTACAATGAACACACCAAAATGTTTTAATTGAAGATGATTACTCAAGGTGCTACTGGTACAAGGAAATCATATCTTAACAACCAAATAAAATTTATATTTAATTCACAAAAAATTCATAATGTTTTTCAATTATTATTTCTCACACCATTATTTTAGCATTTAGTATTAAATCTTTGATAATTGATTCACTACTTTGCATACATATTAAACAAATGAAATCATTGGAAGTCAAAATACATTTAGTTTTAAAACACTCTTAACAATATGTCCAATACATTTTCATGTATAAAATGAATTTGAAAGGGATGAAGTTATTGATATATTTTTAACAAATTTTCTAAGAAGATTTACAAAATCATAAAAATAATCCATTTTTTGATAAATAATTTATTAAATTTAGTGATTTTTTTCCCCTTATAAGGTCTCTTGAAGCATTTAAGGGTTTGAGAAAAGGAGAGAAATAATTAAATTGAATTCATTCACTCAATAATATGAGATATTAATATCAATTAGGTGTAGATGAAAGGATTTTAAAAGCTTCAGATGGATCAAATATATTTCTGTATTATCATGGTGAGATTACCACTATCAAGACCTAAAACACTCTCATAGTAGTTTGATACAAGTCTAATAGTACCAAAATGCCATTATATTGTTTGCATCAATATGTCATTTTGATATTTTTGGATACTCTTTTTTCACTATTTGTTAACTTGTTTCTCAATAATTTTATTCTTCACAAGGGTACATGTGAATTATAAATTAAATATTCATTTATAAATATAGTGTGTCAAAATTCCTAGACCAAAATATAATTTCATTTATATCTTTCGATTGAATTGTAGGCATTTATTTACTACTTTAATTATATTTATCTTAGATATGAACCTATGACACATATTATGGTTTATTATAGTTTTATTTGGCCTTGTGTACTTCATCAATTATTTTCCATTGAACCCATCATATAGATATGGTATTAAAACATAAAGAATCATTAGTACATAGAATCCTATAATGTTTCAAATGATATGCTAACATTATATGATAATATGCAATGAAAGATACATATAATCATTGATAATTGTTTTGATACAAAAGATAAGAACATTCCATGTCATATATGAATCACATATACCCATGTGAAATGCTAAGAATATAAATTTTATATAAAAAGGATGAGAACCCAGGCTTATAGAATCCAACATGGTCTATCATAATATAATGATAGTGAAGAAAAATAATAAGTTTAATAATGATGCATGAAAAGGAGTGGGTTTAGAGAAACCACATATATATTAAATGGATTAAAATTAATATGAAACCTTAGGATCTCTCCCATGTATCCAAAAATTCCTCCATGTGTGGTGTTTCCATTTGCATTGCCTCTCCCTAATGTTCACATGTTTCTCCTGGTGAAAATCAAGGTATATTCGACTACATGTATATTTATGAGAAACAAAAAATAAGTATAAATAATGAAATATATATTGAATAATAAAATATCACACCTTTACAACATTGATCAATATAAATAGATTGATTTTTATTTATTTATTGAATAAATATCATAACATTTGTTAAACATTATTTTTAGTTTCATTTTTTTGATTAATTTTTATTTATTGCATTTGTTAAACAAAAAATTCATCATCACAAATTGTCCTTAAACAATTAGTATGAATGTTTATAAGTTTAACAACTGCATTGATTTTTAAATAATAAAATAATCATGTTTTTTTCAACGCTAATTTGAGTCAAATGAAGCCTAGATTTTAATTTTTTCATGTAAATACCAATGACCTTTTGAAGGCATTCTTTCATAATTGTCTATGTCATGTGTTTTAGAAGAGGCTTTGTAGACTTTTTCTATAGATTTCATAAACTTGTCTTTGAGATCCTATATTGAATGAAATGCCTATAATTTATAAAAATATGTATGTTATCATTCAAAATTAATGTTACATCTCAATTCGTCACTGAATAAACTTGTTAGATTATCTGTGGATATCTGCAATTTAAAAATTTAGTTTGGTTATATTTCTAACTAAGCTTGAGATTTATGCTATTATGGGATAGTAGAATATTGCTTAGTTAAGTGGTGATACATGATTGCATAATATGAACTAATCTATGTAAGAATCTATATTTTAATCATATTAATGAATTGTTTCAGTTTCATATTATTATTTACGATTATCATGTAAAAGATCTAATCACATATGTGTTCTAAGGTGAATGAAGGAGAATTCTTCCATCAAGCGTATTAGAGGGAGAGCATCATTGGAGATAATGTTGTAGATGGAAACATTATAGGTCGATAGATAGCTAGCAAAACCTTGCACACACCATGATAATTAGTCATAGTAGGAAATGCATTAAAAAAAAACTATTTTGATGTTTGTTTAAATTTATATTTTCTGTAATTTCATAAATAGGTAGATTATAAATCAAATTCTCTTGTGTACTTAGCCTAATATGTCATTAATGCACATAAAGGAAAATTTTATTGAAGTAAAATTTAAATACAGGTTATTATTAATTATTTTACCACTAAATTGCTAAACCATGACGAACTGCTAAATGGATTTAATATGAATTTGAAATTTTAGTTCCAAATTTAAAAAAAATGTTTTAAAAAAACATTAAAATTAAGAAAGGAAGAAAAAGTAAATAAATATAAAAAGAAAACTTTAATGTAAAAGGGATAAAGCATATTAAAAAAAGAGAGATTAAAGAAAGATGGAAAAAAAGATTTCACTTCAAAGTTTTATTCCTATTTATCACTATGGAAACATGGAGAGAAGGGATCGTAGTGAATGAAAAGGAGAAAGATTGGAAAAGAGGGAAATTAACACAGCTATGGCATGGATGGTGTGGTGAGCTGATTGGAAGAGGTGATCCATGGAAGCTTTTACTCTACTAGATAATTACTATGAAAAAATTAAAACATAATTATGCTTAGATATAATTAGAATTTGTCCTAATTATTCAAGTCATAAATAGCGTGAAGAATTATAGAGGATATATTTAAGAATGTTCATTCTTCAATAAAATCGTTGGATTGAAATATTAAAATAAAACTATTTAGTTTCATATTGTAAAATTAGTATATTTTATTGAAATTATTTTATTTTATTAAAGTCACTTTATAATAAAAAGTGCCTATAAACACATGTATCCTACTATTGAAGTTAGGTATCTTAAGATGCCCTTGCTAGGATCTGTCTAGTGTTTAAAACTATGCATGCATACTAAAATCACCCTTGTATAATTGGATGACATCATAACATATCAGAGCCATCACAACTAGAGGTTTATGAATTCTATTTTATACTCTCAAATTGAGACATCCATAGTAGGAATAGAAAATAAACTAATAGTAAAACAACTATTCCTTATATATGTCCTATGCCTAGAAATTTATTTGGGAAATTTAATAAAAAAGAAAGAAAAAAGGAAAGAATATAAATAAGGGGTGATTGGGTAATCCTACATCTATTTCTTTATTTTGGTTTTAACCTTTTCATCTAGCCATCAACATGACCACATAAGTACTTAGGCATCATTTTCCCTAAATACTTAGTATGTGTTATAAGGCATCATTATCGTCAAATGATAATGATTCCACAAATCAAACTTGATTCCCTTTTTATAATGCAAGGGTCTTAGAAAAGAATTATATATGGATATAGAAGTCAACTAGTTAAACTCTTTGAAGTGGTCCGTATAAAATCTTATTTAAATTGGTTTAGGCTTATAATAGAATCGTCTTTATATTAACCTAGCTTCTTTTTGCCAAGAAGAATTAATTATTTTATCTAGGCATCGCTCAACTATATAATTAAGTAGATTTTAAACTCAAACCAAGGTATTATACAAATCATTACAACAAATCTAACACTTTATATGTTATGCATTCAATTCAGATGATTTGAAGTAAAAGAAGTTTATTACAATGAGAGCACATTATCTATTTTGTAACTTTTTTTGAATCACTATTTTATAGCATATAGTCTATATGTTGAATCATTTTGTTATCTACCATATTACTTTTCAAGTGAGTTCAATTAGTATCTCTCATCCATAATACAGTGAGAGAATATTATATGTCTCTCATTACATTTAATTTATAATATACTCAAGACTATTTCTAGTCTCTCATTGCAAAATACTTATGTTAGAATAAGTTTAGGGGAAAGTCACCCCATTCTTTAAATGACAATTATGGAATCTTTATATGAATGAATAAATGAAAAATTAAAAAAATTGATTGGATATAAACATAGTAAGATTCCTATAATTAATTATACTTTTAGATGAAAATAGAATTTTAGTATATAATTTAAAATTTTGACTGAAATATAGACAAACTTAAATAGCTTAAGAAAGTCTTACTATCATCGGATGTTTCTATTAAAACCTAAACTATAGGTAAACATACATTTTTCATAGAATATATTAGAAGAAATATATAATTATATATCCTTGTATCGGAACTCAGGAGGTATTTATAGCTTGATTTATATAATGAAATAGATCAAATTTTTATTACAAACTTCTTAGTTTTATTTCTCTTTACACTACAATAATATTAGAAATATATTTCCTAGTAGGCATTAAGCTTATGTTGATAACTCTAGTATGAGAGTAGCAATATAGAAATAGATTCTTAATCATTTATATTTTGATAACCATGAAAACATGTAAATGGATTTGAATGGGTAAAACATAACTAGCTCTTATCATGGAGTTAACTTCTCTAACCTTTAGACTCCTTAAAACATGGAAACCCATCATATAGAATTTGACATTGAGTTACATGTTTATGATTGTTAGCATAATTAAGAGAACTTGGTTAGTTAATATTCTTAGGAGAAATATTCCCCAAAAAGTGAAAGAATTGAATAACATAGTTTAGCAAATGATAGCTTGAAAACCCCTTTATATATTCTGGGCATCTCATGTTTTCAGGAAGAAGAAAGTTATAGGTTTTTTGACCATTGAATGCACTATGTGTGTTTCCATGTATGCTTCATTAGCTTAGTTTCAAAGCTTAGTAATTTTAATTCAAATCACTAAACCATGATTTAAAAATTGTATAGCATGAGAATACCTATATATGGTGTACGCTATGATGTGGGAGTACTAGTCTATAGGGATTATACCTATACTTTATTAGATGATTTGAGTAAGTCATTATGTTTCTTTGGAATCAAAATCTATAACTCTTGGAATAGTCTCCTAGAATAAAATGATTCAATAGTATAACAAGTTTATCACACTCACTATTGATAATATAAATGATTGTTATTCATGTGTATTCAATAGGGAATACTAGTGTGTATTATATATTGTAAGTGTGCTGTTATAAGTGTTTTCTTATACTTAATGAATAGGGGTGCATCGTAGTGTATGCTAATATTATGTAGTATACCCAGGTGGTATAATTGTTTATTGTTTGCTTGTTATTATCTACATGAGTTAGTTAAGTTTTAAAAATCATATGTTTGGTTTGTGTGTTTTTATGTAGTTAGGAACGTATGATAGTATGGGATATCATAGGGTTCTAAAGTTTAAAAGTATATTGTATTTGGGTGGTACTTATTATAGTTATTATGCCTAAACTCATGTTTACATCTGATTGTTTTACTAAATATTTGATGGTTGTTATTATGGATAACATGAGTTATAGTTGGTAAAACTTGTGTATATGTGCATGTAAACTTTGAAAGCTTAGCTAATACTCTGTGGATATGTTATTGTGTTTCATGCAAAAAAGGCTTGATTGACATATATAGTTACTTGTATAATGCTTATGCTTCCATGTATTTAAGACTAATTCATATGTTTGATTATGGAAAACTAGTAGTTAAGTCTTAGAAACACTGCACTATGGTAAAATGGGTTGTCATAGGGTGTATATAATTAAAAACCAATTATTTTGTTGAATTGTACAGTTAAATTAGAAGTTCATATAGGTGGTATATTTTTAATCATTATTTCTAGTATAGGTTAAAATATAATGAAAGATTCATGCATATATTTCATGGATTAAATGTATATTATTAATATTATGTTATATGATGCATTGCTAGTAGGATTTAGGTTGATGAATAATATTTGACCAATCTAAATTGCTAATATGGACTAAGGAGTGAGATAAACTTCACAGTCTTGCTGCCATTGCAATGTTAGATGAAGGTAGTTTGATCAATTGGTGTGTATGAAATTGATTGATCTTGATCATTATTATTTATTATTTTAAAAACTTAGGGTCAATGTATGTTTAATGAGACATTATAATTTCATGAGTATGATTTACATGCATATACAATATCATGCAATAGATCTAGTTTTCTATGGTACACTCTATGTTTAGTTAATTATAAATCATACAACACATAAGTACTTGCTAGTCTCTCTGGAGTAACATGTTATCACTATCTACTCATCCATGAAAGAAGGGCCATTTCTTGATGGGATAGTGTGGGGGAACTTTAATTCATGGTTGGTGTGATAAAGCACTCAAATAATGCTCTACTTCCCCACAACAATACAACTTATCAAAATGACACTTAAGATTGCCATAGATACTTGAAGTTTGAGAATTGTGCTCTGGGGTAGCCAAGTATATTATTTGTACATTGTATTATATTATGATTGTTATTGTAAATTGTCATGAAGAGTTGTAATTATACTTTGATGCATGTTGACAGTGGTAATTATGTATTTGGAGAAGTTGAGTTTAAAATGTTATAATTACTTTGTATATTGAGTTGAATTTTTCTCATGATATTAAATATCCAAATTTTATGTTGTAAAATGATATGATGTCATAATATTTTTATCTCTAATATACTCTCGAGATGTAGTCTACTTTTGCATATATTTTTAGTTTAAAAAAAAAATTACGTATTTTTAGCTAGACCTAGTGGGGATGTTACATGTGGTATCAGAGTTGTGGCTTAAACTCTAGGACCTAATCAGTCCATTATCATTTTAGTATGTCTTTTATTTATTATCATGAACTTAATGTCATGAAGTGTTTCACTAAAATTTGAGCTTATTATGTTTCACTATAGAACCATGTTACACCATGATTACAGTTTTCTGAGTTTTGTAAAATATGTGTGGAGCTTTGGGTGTGAACCTTAAGAGCACTTGCACCCCATTTAATTTTTTAGGAAATCATATTATTAAGTGTTCTAGTGGTGATGGTCATATTCAAGGCTTGGGTTGACAATTTCATAGCATAGTTCATGAGTTATGAACAAAATATTTCTACCATAGTTTGATCACTTAGATTGAACACCTCAAGTATGATAATGTTTTCCTTGATTATGAAGTCATCTTTTTCATTAATTTTTATGATTGTTAAATTAGATAAGGATGCTTCTCATTTAAATTTAACTACTTTAGTTTTGATTCTATATTTATAAATCCTAGGATTGAAAAATATTTTAAGACCATTATTTTTCTTTTAGTAGCACCTAGAGTGGTGGAAAGTTTCTTACTAGAGTGTTGCTATATTGCTTGGAAATTCCATGGTGTTAAGAGTTTGTTTATGGAATTTACAATCTCAAGATATGTTGATTTTGAAAAAGTGTCATCTCTTATAGTTACCATAGAGGTGGATTATTTTATCTTATTATCTTTTGACAGTATTATGAAGCTACTAAAAAGAGTCATATATGTTTAGTATTCTCTTAAATGGGAATTGTTTCTAAATATTGTTTGACTGTACTTCCTTAGAATTGTGGGAGAATGTTTTCTACTATTGATGAGAGATAAGTTTTGAGATTGGATAAAAAACACATCTTTATGTTTGTATATATCTCTCCTAGTTATGGAAGTAGATGGATACACCATACTTACAAGATTGGGTAAGTAGGTAGTGTTTTACAACATTGAGTTACAATGTTTTCCTTTACCCGATAAAGGTATGTGGGAGTTTTTGAGATGATACCTCTTTAATTATTTCTTATAAGTTTTTAAAATAACTACTTGATTTCAAGATCATGTGAGGTGGAAAACCTTGATTTATATATTAAATTATATACTATGAATCATAAGTTGATTATATTTAGTATGATATTACTCACCCTTGCATAGATTGATATTGCTCTCTTTTGCTTATAGCATGTATATTTGAAGAGATATTTATATACCTTTCATAGAAAGCGAGTAAGGTTTAGGCTATGAAGAACATCTTGTCAATCTAGAAGTTGGAATTAACTTTTAATTTGTTGTGTGTTGGTTGAGAAAGTAAGGAGATATTGTTTTGTTTATTCCCCTTTAAGGATAGAAAAATGGTGTGATTCTTATCCCATATGTGTTATGTTAATTTTAACATTATTTTATCTTAACTATGAATATAATTCTATGAATCAAGTTGTGAAATATGATACTAGTATTTTTAACTAGTAATAACTTAATTCAATTATGGATTGATTGTATGATTTCTTTTTTATGTTTGAGAAAACATATAGAATCATTTAGCACATAGCTTTACTTTTAATGATCTGATAGCATAACATTATGATTATTTGAAATTTATTGTGTACATTTTGGATATTATAAGGTCATAAGGACCTAAGGGAAGAGTGGTGAATTCAGAATGTGAGTTCTAAGCGATAGGATGGAATCCTACTTAGTCTCACATTAACTCAAATTATTGATATTGAGTTGTATATAGTGGATGAAGTTTCCAGATGGATGATAATTTTATAATTTTTGTTTACTTTATATTTAACATTCCTATTCATCATCATACTTATCAAAGAGCTCCATGGGGTAGTGATAGTATTGACCTATTATAATTATTCGAAGCTATGTAGAGTAGTAATAGTATTAACATATACACATTATTTTTACTAGGTTCACTAATTAATTTTCCCTAGAGTGAGGAAAACACTCTTTGAATTAGGGTTAGAATATTTTGTGGAACTCTCCCTGGTTATTTACTTTAGTTTTCATGATGATCTGGAGTGCTCTTAGAAAATTTGTGAAATTTTTTTACTATGACATGTGGGACCCTTCAAAGTAATAGAAGTGGTCAACCCTATAGTATATAGGCATGTCTTGATGATTCTAGGCATAGGGAGGTCATGATAGAATTAGTTAGTGTAAGTAATACTGACAACCATGTTTTAATAATTTGGAGATGTAATTGAGTAGGGTTTTGAGGGACTAATATTTTAGGAATAGTGTAATTTAGAGGAACGACAATGGGATTACAGGTAATTTTTCATTTATTTTCTTAATTTAACATTGTAAATCATGTTATTCCTTTGCTAAGAAATATTTTTATTTAATAACATATCTTTGAATAAGAGTCATCAAAGACAGTGACTAGCTTTAGGGGAAATGATGTTACATTTTGATTCCTCACTAGACAAACTTGCTAGATTATTCATGGATATATACAATTAACAAATTTAGATTTGGATATATTTCTGAGTAAGTTTGAGATTTATGTTATTATGGGATAGTATAATGTTGCTTAGTTAAGTGGTGATATATGATTTCTTAATATGAACTGATTTATGTAAGTGTTTACATTTTTAGCATATTAATAAATTGTTTCATTTATATATTATTGTTTATGATTATCATGTAAAATATTTAATCACCTATGTGTTATGAGGTGGATGTAGTAGAATTATTCCCTCAAGCGTATCAGAGAGAAAGTATCATTAGAGAGGCTGTTGTGGATGGAGACATCATAGGTTGATAGATAGTTAATTAGTCATGGTAGAAAATGCAATTAAAAATGACTATTTTGGTGTTTTTTTAAATTGTTTTTTTGGTAATTCCCTAAGTAGATAGATTATAAAACTAAATTTTCATGTGTACCTACCCTAATATGTCATTAATGCGCTTAGAGGCAAATTTAATTGAAGTAAAATTTAAATACAGGTTATTATTTTTTATTTTACCATTAAATTGTTAAAGCATGACTAAATGTAAATGGATTTAATATAGAATTGGAATTTTATTTTAAAATAAAAAAATAATATTTGTTTTAAAAAAACATTAAAACTAGAAAAAAAAGAAAAAAATAAATAAATAGAAAAAGAAACTTTAATGAAAATGGAATAAAGTATAAAAAAAGAGATTAAATAAAGAAGGAAAAAAAACTCCACTTAGAACTGTTACACCTATTTATCAATATGGAAACTTGGAGAGAAGAGATCATAGTGAATGAAAAGGAAAAAGATTGGAAAAAGAGGAAATTAAGATAGTAGTGGTGTGGATGGTGTGGTGAGCTGATTGGGAAAGGCGAGCCATGGAAGCTTTTGCTCTACCAAATAACTATTCTAAATAATTTAAAACATAATTATGTTTAGATATGATTAAAATGTGTCCTAAAAATGTAGATCATAATTAGTGTGAAGAATTGTAGAGGATATATTTAAGAATGTTTATGCTTCAAGAAAATCACTGGATTGAAATATTAAAATAAAAATGTTGGGTTTCATATTGTAAAATTGATATATTTTATTGAAATCATATTATTTTACTAAAGTCACTTTATACTAAAAATTTCCTTTAAACACCTATATTCTACCATTGAAGTCAGGTATCTTAAGACATTGCTGCTAGGAGCCATTTACTGTTTAAAGCTATGCATGCATACTAAAATCACCCTTGTATAATTGGTTGGTGTCATAACTTCTTGAGGTTATGATAACTAGAGGGTTTTGAAATTTGTTTATAATCTCAGATTATGACATTCATAGTAGGAATATAAAAGAAGTTGTTAGTAAAATAACTATTCCTTATATACGTTGTGCCTAGATATGTATTTGTGAAATGTTTTTAAAAAAAAAAAGAAAAAAGGAAGGAAAAAAATGAAAGAATATAAAATAATGGGTGATTGGGTAATCTTGCATCCATTTCTAAATTTTGGCTTTAACATTTCCATCTAGCCATCAACATGACAACATATGTTCTTAGGCATCATTTTCCCTATATCCTTAGTGCATGTTATAAGGGATCATTATCTTCAAATTATATGGATTCCATAGTTTGACCCTGATTCTATTTTTATAATTCAAGGGTTTTAGAATAAAATTGGTTATGTATATTGATGTCACTTGGTTAATCTCTTTGAAGTAACACTTATAAAATCCTATTGAAATCAATTCAGGATTCTAATGGTGTCGAGTTTATATTAACCTAGCTTTTCTTTGGCAAGCATAAATAATTATTTTATCTTGGCATCACCCAACTATATAATTAAGTAGATTTTAAACATAGACCAAGTCATTGTATAGATATGTATAGAAACTCTAATAATTTATATGTTATGAATTCTATTCAGAGGATTTAAAGCAAAATAATTTTAATATGGTGAGAGCATATTATCTATTTTTTAACTTTTTTTGAATAGTTATTTTAAAGCATATGGTCTATATGTTGAATCATTATTTTATCTACCATATTATTTTGCAAGAGAATTGAATTAGTATCTCTCATACATAATACGATGAGATCATACTATATATCTCTCATTACATTCAATTCATAACATATTCAAGACTATTTCTAGTCTCTCATTGGAAAATATTTATATTAAAATTAGCTTAGGAGAAAGTCACCTTATTATTTAAATGAGAATTATGGAATATTTATATGAATGAATAAATTAAAAATTAAAAAAATTGATTGGCTATAAACTTAGTAAGATTCCTATAATTAACTATACTTTTAGATGAAAATAGAATAACTAACTATACTTTTAGATGAAAGTAGAATGCTATTCTATAATTTAAAATGTTGACTAAAACTTTGCCAAACTTAAATAGTGTAAGAAAGTCTTATTATCATCAGATGTTTCTATTGAAACATAAACTATAGGTAAACATACTTTTTTCATAGAATATTTTGGAATAAATCTATAATTATCTATCCTTGTAGTGGAACTCAAGAGGTATTTATAGCTTGATTTATATAAAGAAATAAATTGGAATTTTATTAGAAATTTGTTAGTTTTATTTCTCTTAACACTACAATAATATTAGAAATATATTTCTTGGTAGGCATAAAATTTGTATTGATAACTCTAGTATGAGAGTAGCAATATAGAACCAAATTCTTAATCATTACTATTTTGATAAACATAACAATGTGTAAATATATTTAAATGGGTAAAATGTAATTACCTCTTATTGTGGATTTAACTTGTAGAACCTTTAGACTCCTTAAAACATAGAAACCTGTCTTACAAAATTTGACATTGAGTTACATGTTTATGACTATTAGCATAAATAGGAGAATTGGCTTAGTTAATATTCTCAAGAGAAATATTTACCAAAAATTGAAAGAATTGAATAACATAGTTGAGCAAATGATTGATTGAAAACCCTAATATATTCTGGGCATCTTATATTTTTGGGAAGAAAAAAGTTATAGGTTTTTTGGCCATTGAATATAATGTGTGTGTTTCCATGTATACTTCATTAGCTTGGTTTTAAAGCTAAGTAGTTTTGCTTAAAAACATGAAACCATGGTTTATAAACTCCATAGCATGAGAATACCTACATATGGTGTATGTTAGGATGTGCAAGTGCTAATAGATAGGGTATATACCTATATCTCATTAGATGATTTGAGTAAGTTATTATGTTTCTTTCAAATCAGGAACTATAACTCTTAGAACAGTCTCCTAGAAGCAAATGATTCAATAGGATAATGGGTTTATCAGACTCACTAGTGATAATATGAATGATTGTTATTCATGTCTTTTTTAGTAGGGATACTTGTGTGTATTATATACTATAAGTGTGTTATTATAAATGTTTTGTTATACTTAATGAATAGGGGTTCATCATGGTGTATGTTCCTTGTATGTAGTATATTTAGGTGGTATAATTGTTTATTGTCTAATTATGATTATCTATATGAGTCAGTTAAGTCTTGAAAATCACAAGTTTGGTTTATGTGTTATTTTGTATTTGAGAACCTATGATGGTATGAGATATCATAGGGTACTACTATTTAAAAGTATATGGTATATGGGTGGTACTTATTATAGTTATTATGCCTAAAATCATGTCTACGTGTAATTTTTTTACTAAATATGTGATGTTTATTATTCTAGATAGTGTGAGTTGTTACAGTTGGTAAAACTTGTGTATGCATGCATGTAAACTTTGAGAGGTTAGCTAATGTTGTGTGGGTATGTTAGTATGTTTCTTGGTAGAAAGTATTTCTTGACATATATAGTTAATTTTATAATAATTATTTTTCAATGTATTTAAGACTATTTCATATGTTTGATTGTGGAAAACTAGTAGTTAAGTCTTAAGAGCACTGCACTATGGTAATATGGGTTGTCATAGGGTGTATATAACTAGAAACCAATTATTTTGTTGAATTGTACAATTAAATTGGAAGTTCATATAAGTGGTATATTTTTAATCATTATTTATATTATGGGATAAAATATAATGAAAGATTCATGCATATATTTCATGGATTAAATGTATGTTGTTATTACTCCTATGTGTAGTATGTTGTGTGATGTATTGCTAATAGGATGTAAGTTGATGAATCGTGTAGTTAAATTATCTTTGACCAATATACATTGCTAATGTAGAGTAAAGAGTGTGATAAACTTCATAGTCTTAATAGCATTGTAATGTTAGATGAAGGCAATCCGATCAAGTGGTGTGTATGAAATTGATTGATATTGATCATTATTATCTATTATTTTTAAAACTTTGGGCCAAAGTATGTTTAGTGAGGCCTTATAATTTTAGGAGTGTGATTTATATGTAGGTGTGATATCTTGTAATATATTGAGTTTTCTAAGATATATTACATGCTTAGTTAGTTATAAATCATACAACACACAGGTACTTGATAGTCTCTCTGGAGTCTCATGCCATCACTATCTACCCATCCATGAAGTGAGGGCCATTTATTGATGGGACAGTGTGAGGTATCAATTATCCATGGTTGGTGTGGTAAATCACTCAGATGATGCTCTCCTTGCCCACAATAATACTAATTATCAAGATGATACTTGAGATTACCATAAATACTTGATGTTCAGGAACTATGTTTCAAGGTAGCTAAGAATCTTATTTGTATATTATATTATATTGTACTTGTTATTTTAAATTGTCATGAAGATCTATAATTATACTTTGATGCACATTGACAGTGGTAATTGTGTATTTGGATAAGTTGAGTTCAAAATGTTATAATCACTTTTTATATTGAGTTGACTTTTTCTCATTATATTTGGGATCTATATTTTATGTTGTAATATGAGTTGATGTCATACTATTTTTGTCTGTGATCGACTCTTAGGATGTAGTCTAATTTTGTATATGTGTTTATTTCAAAAAAATTACTTATTTTTAGTTAGACCTAGCGGGGATGTTACAATTAAATTATTTTTTTAATTAAGCATATAATTATTTTACTTCTTCATAACTTATATATATATATATATATATATATATATATATATATATATATATATATATAAAATTAACATATTGTTAATTTAAAATTAAATTGTATAAAAATATAGTTCATATTAATGTTTTATGCATACTGACACAACTAATAAAATTATTTTAATTATAAAATTAAAATAATATAATAATAGTAGTTTTTAACATTTTTAGTTTTAGGCAAAGGTGGAATGGAGGAAAATGCTGATAATTCCAATAATGGAGAGACTTACAAGTCCACTATAGATGACAATGATTCCAAAAAGTCTATTATAGATATGGTTAAGGATCCTTAAAAACCCTGGGATGAAATCATGTTGGGCCTAAGGGATCCTAAGGATTCATTAGGATAGAATCTACCTCTTATTTTGTAGGATAATGAGGTTATTTTGGACATCCTGAATGTTAGCGTAAAATGTACCTCCTCAACCTTTGAGAATTATCTCTTAGCATGATTTTTTGGTTACAAACCTTAAATTGATAATTTATGAGATTGGGTTGCAAGGAAATGGAAATCTATGGAGCACATTGAAGTTGTTCTAATGGAAAAAAAAGTTTCCTTATTTTTTTTATTCTTTGGAAAGTTGTGAAAATGTGTTTGAAGGTGGGCCATGGTACTTTGGAAAATCCTTTATTTTCCTTAGGAAATGGAAGCCTAAACTCAACTTTTGCTATGAATAACCCATGAAACTTCCTATATAGGTCTCCATCCTAGAATTAGCACTAGAATTTTAGAAGGAGGATGTTCTTTTTTGGCATTGGTAGGGATAGTGGTTAATTGATGTCAATTGACCTGGTGACTATGCCAAAAAGAAGACTAGTGGAAGCCAAGATAAATGTGTGTGTTCAAACCAACAGATAGGTCCAAAAATCAATCAAATTAAATCTAAATTTGAGAACTAGAATCAAAATATATTATATGACAAAGATTATCTCATGTGCAAAGGGTTTGAATTATCTAGTCATAATGAAAGCTTATGCTCAGGACTCCAAATAAAGGTGGCCATAGAAAAATAGGAGAAGACAATAAAGGGGTAGAAAATATATTTACTACCCCCATTAAAGGACTCTCAAGATTGGATTATTATTCGATTAAGATGGGAAACAATGACACTTATATTAATTAAAAGGATCCCAAGTTGAAGGTTGAGATAATTTTGATTTTAAGAACCTTTGTTCTTGGTCCTAGTTTCACTGAAAAACCCAATGATGGAACTTTGAATTGTTATGGCCCAAACCAGGTTGATAAAATATCCCCTCCTTTTTTTATGAAATCTTCCCCTCTTTTTTATCCTTCCAAGGCACATCCCTCAATAGAAGGGTTACCTTTTATTCCTGCTTTAAGCTCCTCTTTGATCAAGAAGGCTAAGAAGCCTACTGATTCCTTCACTCAGTCAGACTTACCTCTTGGTCAACTTCTCTCTTGCAATATTCCCTCATCCCATTAAAATCTGAACTATCCTTTGATACCCAAGGTAATTTATCCTTCAAAAAATGAGAATTTGGTTGAAGTCAAAACACTAAAAATGGAAAGGAAAAAAGCAAACCCCGATGTTATTACCATGAGAAAATAAGCTAAGATTGGAAGTGTAAAAGTTTTAGCTCAGCCCAAAGAAAGTTTGCAAGGATTGATAAGGAACCTAAGGCACTCTAGGATAATAAGATTTTAATGAATTCTATTGGGAATTTAGGGGGAATCTCCACACCTTCAAGTTGCATGATGATCATTTTGATTTTGAAAGGTGTGTTTTTTCCAAGGTGTTTTAATTTCCTCCACATGTGCTTTGACAACACAAGAGACATAGACCTAGATATGCATAAAGAGCATTGTAGAGAGTTGATCCTCTTTTTCGATATGCCTCAAGATAAAATTTATGACCATTGGAGTAATTACTATAATATTTTTTCCATCCATTTTCTAATGTAATGCAGAAAAATCCTGCTAGAAAAAGGTGGTTGAAGGCACTTTTATGGAGTTTCATGAGCACTATAGTTTTAAATTTGAAATACCTACTAACAAATTTAATTATAAGTGGAATAGGGAAATGAAACAATATCTTATAAAAGTGTACCGCTCCTTGGAGAGAAGGAATTTTTGATGGGTCTTAAGTTCATCACCAAGACACCTTAGGAGTTTTGTGACATGTCTCATTCAAAGGAACATAATTTTAGGAAATTAGTTTTATATGTCCAAGGTAGGTTTCTTGATGAAGTTGAGGAAAAATAATGCAACTCCTTGTTGGGAAAATTTTTTAGATATAAATATAGAATGGAAATGGTCAAGAAATGGATCTAGAAGAAATGAAAAGATGTGGGAAAAGTTAATACAATATCTCTTGATAATGATTGCATATTTTTTTATTTTGAGTGAAGGTAAAGTTGTTATAAAATCCTAAATGAGGGCCCATGGGCAATGGGAAAGGCATATCTCATGTTATAACATTAGAAAACTAGTTGGTCATCTTCTGAATTTAGGCCTGATTGAGTCTCATTGTGGCTGAAACTCATTGATTTGCCTCTCCCATTTTGGGAAAACATAACCCTAAAGAAATTGGCTAAGCTTTTTGGAATTTTTATGATGATGAACCATGGCACTTGTTCATGTAAAATAATGACTTCAATAAGACTCTACATTCTTATTCCTACTAATCTATCTCACCCCACATCAGTTCGGCGTAGGTTTTATTTAGACTCTTATAACTAGAGAATCATCTTTTATAGGTGTAAGGATATTTGTATCTAATGTAGGAAATTTGGTCACTCAATTGAATTTTATCTAGAATAAAATGATGTTATTGATAGTTCTAAACACTTGAAAAAACCTCAATCCCCTCTCTAGAAACTTGATGGGGAAATTCTTAACCGCATTCCCAAGGACCTTCTGGATAAAATTGATGATCAAAATATTTTACAATTAATACTTGACTTGGACCATCTATGGTTTATATCATATTTGGCTTGGTTCTCAGTCGTTTGGGATATTTTTTCTAGCTCTTTTGATGGTTGGAATCTGTGTGGATCTTCCTCATTTTATGATTGTCTCTTATTTCTATTGGGAATACGAAACACCGAAAGCACACAATTGATTACCAAAATACAAGCAACTTAATATGCGGAATAAACTAGAATCAACAAGTAACTAGAATCCATAAATAACACAAGATATGAGAGACAATACACAACTTGTATTAAAACTCTTGCAAAAAAGAATACAATAAAGAAGATGCCACTTCTTCTCCACCACCTCTTCAGAGGCTTCCCACACCTCAAATGAACAGTAATTCTCTCCTCAAAGATCTCTCTCTTAGGTCCTAACACCCAAATCAAACACTGAGTTGGTGTTCACCTTATACCTGTGCTCCACGCACTCCACAAGTGCTCCACGCACTCCACAAGTACTCAAACATACTCCAAATAGATCTCCCCTGAACCTGCATCAACCTGCACCTCAATAGACCTTACTTATGGAAGGATCTCCCTTGCCTTCCTCTATGCTCTGAGTACACACCTGTACTCCAAGTAGATCTCTCTTGATACTGCTCCCTGTTGTGTTGTTGTCTTCTCTAACTTTGCACACCTGCAAATCAATCTAGTTCTGCACACCTGTGAACCTTGACCTTGCACACACATACACCTCCATACCAATGATCTTACTTACCATGTAGATCTCTTATGAAAGCCATGCTCACCTGATGACCAAGATCATACACTCCTAAAGAACCCTACTGATTCTCCAATCCAGCACCCACCTTGGTACTGTGGCACTAGGAGGAACACACCATTGCTCACGTCACACACAAAAGGAGCTTATAATAATGCTCTCTTACTCTCTAGCACAAGTTTACAATACAACCATGAGTCTATTATATAGATCTCATCCAAACAATAATTAGACATCTAATTACAATAATTAGATCCACAGCTCTCAGTCTATAATTATCTCTCATCATGCAAACACTTGGTTCATCAACCAACTACCCGTAATATACTCACAGTCGAATCACACAGGTGACTGACATCGGTCCCTGTCTCCCTCAGGGTCACCGATGCCGGCCGATCTATGACCGACGTCGGTTGGCCTGACCGATGCCAGTGTCTGTGACACTTAGCAACCCTTCTGCAACCTCCTCCATGTCTGCATCAGTGAAGCTTTTAGCTCCACAACCTAACAATCTCCCACTTAGAGATAAATAGCTACACTGTACCTATCCCTATACCCCGTCTAATCTGTTTCCTAGTTTGTATTCCTCTTCAAGCTCAATCCTGAAGACAACCCACCACACAACCTATGGTGTACCTCCTGTCATCCGAGTACCCTGCCACATCTGCATATACAAACACATGTAGTGAAGTCCTGACCCTAAATAGCATGAATCCCTACTGCTGGTCCCTCTCAAATCCCTGAGAGCTCACTTCTCCGAATTGGATCCTAACTCTCTGACATCTCCCACTGCTTGGGAAAACACAGGTCTGTGCAAGACCTCATGTGATTTTAGACACTGAACTATCCAACCCTTAGTGTGCTCTGATTCTACATACTGCATAATGAACCTCACCAACACTTGATTCACATCAGCTCCCACTGGAGACAAAATCAACCTGGGATCTTCCATGTCTCCCATGTCGAAGAATTTTGCTGCTCCAAATTCTTCGTAGCAAACCACTGAACTAATCTTACCCTTAGCTAAATAAAACCCTATATGTACAATCCTGCTAGCAAACATGCCATCCACATACAGTAACAAAATAATGTCATGACTCATCATCCACCTAGTAAGACAAACCACAGTAGTTACCTGACATTGACTAAAGCCATGCTTTGTCCTCCACCTGTCAAACCCTGTACCACTGTCCTGCAACTCCTCAAGACCATATGTCTGGCCTTCCATTTCATGTGTCCATTCTCTCTATTCTTCAACTAAGGTATCCATTCATCTTGTAGTGCTAACATACTGGCTGGCAACCCTACCAAATCTTCCGTTTGGTTCTGCAATCTCTCCATGCCACGCTCCCACTGTTTCCTAGATCCTTCCTACTCTATAGTAAGCAACGAGTGTAAAGAAGAGGAACAATGAATTTGAGGCCTACTTACATCTTCAGTCCTCTGTATGGGTGTTTGAGACTCCTTGATAGCTCGCTGTCCACCCAAAATTTGTTACAGTGAACGACCTCGATCACCATATAGTCTGTATCCAACCGACATCAGTTCCTGCACCTGTCCTGACTACCAACCCTGCCAACGTCGGTGTCCTCCTTCTACCAACGTTCGTCCTTGTGACCGATGTCAGTTTTCCTACTGACACTGGTACTTGTGTTTTATGTGAGTGATGACTTTTTACCTGTGAGCTCCTTTGAATCAATCCCCATGTCCAAACTCCCCTGCTCAGAAGTATCCAGCCCCATCCACTGGTCTCTGTCTGCCATCTCCTCCAAGAACACCAAGGCTTTCTAGTTCTTAAACATGTCAAATATATTTGTCTTCTGTTTAAGAACATGCATCTCCTTCCTGCTCATGTGACCAAGCCTACGAAGCCATGTTTTCACAATAGAAGAAGAATCAATAATATAAACAAGTAGATAAAGAGTACCTATTTTCTTACCACCAGCTAATTCAAGTGCATCCGTTGTGAGAGTTCTCGTGCATCTCTCATCACCCAACTCTTCTGAAGAAATTAGCCACATCTCTAAACCTGGGACCTACATGACCTCCTTCAACACCCATGTGCTGGCCGCCTGTAATTTCAGCTTCACTTCCCCTTTGCCTATTCTTTGGCAAGGCTCACCAGCTCCTCTATCTGGGGCTCCATGGAAAGAAGCAACCGAATCTATTATCCAAGATTCAACTTTATCCAAGAAACCTCCCAGAGCATCCTGTGCCACATCCCTTGCAACATCTACTTTTTCAGTTCTTTCTTGATGATCTTCCACAAACCAACAATTTTATTTTACCTACTCTTTCTTTCCATCAGACCGTAAGTGACCATCTATGCTTTTCAACTCCTCCATTCTTAGCTTACTTTGTTCTGCCATTGCTCTACTCCCACTCAATCAGAAACCCCTGAGAGTGACCTGTAACCAAACACAAAACTTGCTTCCTGCAACCTCAGCTCTGATACCACGTGTTGGGAATATGAAACACTGGAAGCACACAATTGATTACCAAAATACAAGCAACTTAATATGCGGAATAAACCAAAATCAAGAAGTAACTAGAATCCAAAAATAACACAAGTTATGAGAGATAATACACAACTTGTATTAAAACTCTTGCAGAAAAGAATACAATAAAGAAGATGCCACTTCTTCTCCACCACCTCTTCAGAGGCTTCCCACACCTCAAGTGAACAGTAATTCTCTCCTCAAATCTTTCTCTCTTAGGTCCCAACACCCAACTCAAACACTGAGTTGGTGTTCACCTTATACCTGTGCTCCACGCACTCCATAAGTGTTCCACACACTCCACAAGTACTCAAACGTACTCCAAGTAGATCTCCCCTAAACCTGCATCAATCTGCACCTCAATAGACCTTACTTATGGAAGGATCTCCCTTGCCTTCCTCTATGCTCTGAGTACACACCTGTACTCCAAATAGATCTCTCCTAATACTGCTCCTTGTTGTGTTGCTATCTTCTCTAACTTTGCACACTTACAAATCAATCTAGTTCTGCACACCTGTGAACCTTGACCTCGCACACACATACACCTGCATACCAATGATCTTACTTACCATGTAGATCTCTTATGGAAGCCATGCTCACCTGATGACCAAGATCATACACTCCTGAAGAACCCTACTGATTCTCCAATCCAGCACCTTGGTACTGTGGCACTAGGAGGAACACACCATTGCTCACCTCACACATAGAAGGAGCTTATAATAATGCTCTCTTACTCTCTAGCACAAGTTTACAATACGACCATGAGTCTATTATATAGATCTCATCCAAACAATAATTAAACATCTAATTACAATAATTAGATCAACAGCTCTCAGTCTATAATTAGCTCTCATCATGTAAACACTTGGTTCGTCAACCAATTGCCCGTAATATACTTGCAGTCGAACCACACAGGCGACCAACGTCAGTCCCTGTCTCCCTGGGGGTCGTCGATGCCGGCCGATCTATGACCGACGTCGGTTGCTATTCTGTCTTGTCCTATCGACGTCGGTTGCCCTGACCGACGCCGGTGTTTGTGACACTCAGCAACCCTTCTGCAACCTCCTCCATGTCTGCATCAGTGAAGCATTTAGCTCCACAACCTAACAATTTCTCCTCATTTCTCCTTTTTTATTGTGTTGATGTGTTGTTTTGTTATTTTTAGGGAGAGCTTGACCTCCCTATCTGTATGAGACTAAAACCCACGTTAGTAAAAGGTGGGATTACCTTAATATAATAATATATACAAGGAAAAAAATTATTAAAATTATACCATTTTACTTCATGATAAAACAAAGTGAATTAATAATACATTTTAAAAAAATATTGATTTATTTACTAATATGTTTATATTAAATTTTATATATAAATTATCACAATTATTGCTTTATTTACTATTATGCTTAAAATAATTTATAAAATTATTATTATTATTATTATTATTATTATTATTATTATTATTATTATTGCTTTATTTATTATTATGTAAATATAAAATTAATTTATTAATAATTCATCATTGGTTTAAAATTAGATTGTATAGAAATATATTTTATACTAATGTTTTGTGCACGCTAATATAACTAGATCTATCAAAACTAAAATTATTATAACTATAAAATTGTTAGAAATTAGTCCTAACATGATTATAATATTGTGTGAATAATATATTATTAATATTTTATGAGTTGACAAACTCATTAATATTAATGTATATTGTATAGCTTCAAATATTGTATTGAGTATGAGCCATAATACTTTGTTATAAAATAAGTTGTTATTCAACTCACATAGGAATTAGTGTGAGAGGTTTTAGGGATGTTGATAAGAGATATTCTTGATTGTTAGAACAACCATCCTAGTTTAGTGAGAACAATTATAGTGTGCTCTATATATGTGTGTAACTCTTGTAATTGAAATACGTTATTGAGATTGACTGAAATATATTGTGCTCTACACATTGACCATTAATGTGGTAAAACCTATCCGTGGTATCAAAGCAGGTTTTCATCGTCTTTGAGCATAGTGCTTTATCCATTCATTATTTTTTCACACAAACACTATGGCTATGTTATGCAGACCATGAGTAAATGCCATCACTACGTTTGTTCAATCTTCTTACATATCGCCACTGCTTTAGTAGTACAGACCACGTGCAACGCCATTAGCCTCACCATCCACTTGAATTTTTCTTCTCCTTCCATTTTGTTCACCTCTATCCACTATTTTTAACACCATTTTGTCCATCATCTGCATTAAAAAATATATATATATATATATATATATATATATATATATATATATATATATATATATATATATATATATATGACTATACAATATTTTACACAGAGCCATACAAGCAGAGTGGTGAAGCATGATATATAATTTTATGAATCGCTGTGATAAGGTATAGCCTGATGAAATTCTACAGACATTTTTGACTCGACATAGGGGATCAACCCATTCAGCTCATCATCAATTTCCCTCAGCACTCCTTAGGATTTGAAATGATGAACATGGCAAGGTATCTACAATTATAATTCATTTTGTTTGATGTATAGAAATACTGTTGGCATTTGCATAGGTCTTAAACATCAACGGCAATTTTCAATTTGACGACCTCCATCTACAAACTCTACCACCACCTTTCTTCACTTTAGCGCCAAGATTTACATCAAGCTTCCCCTGCCATCCACAATCCTTATGGCTCTTTGTTTGGCCCATCTATTCTACCGTTATTTTACTCAGGGCAGCAAAGGCAACCCTGTTTATCTCAATGTCTATTCACACTGTCATCTACATTAGTGATCGCCATAGTGCACACAGGAAACTTCACCACTTCGAATAGCTACCGTAAAAGCCTATGTTTTTTAGTATTCTTAGTATGTCATTTTTTATAAATCTGTAGTTACGATTTTTTAGGTATTATTTATTTGTCAAGTTTAGATTTTGTATTTAATAGTCCTTTTAATGACCCGTGGTATTATCATTTTATTAAGTTTTATTTAACTTTGTTAAGTCAGCTATTTTATATTTATATAGTTATTGTTTAGTATTTTTAAGTAGTTTCAGTTTTAGGCTTAATAATATTTCTATTATTTCTAGTTTTGTTCAGTTTAGTTTTTATTTTATTTTTTGTATAAGGTTTTCTTTAAATTCTTTCGTATAAGTATTTTATTTGCTAAATCCAATAGTGAATTGGATTTTGAATATATTTTTAATAATCATTTTTTTTTTTTTTTAATATTGTCATGTTTTTGATATTATTGAGTCATCTTCCCTATTATCGTGTTGATCAAGTATGTCTTTCTCTTTTAGTCATCAAAGTCTTTTATCATCTTTTGTCAATAGTTAGTTGTGTGTGTCATTATCCTTGAGTCATAAGATGTCAAATATATCTTATAGGATAGCTTTCAATATAATGAGTTTTCAATATAAAATTATATGTTTGAAATTGAATGCATTATCGGTTGAAACCGACTTTCGAGTTTCTCACTGCATATTAGAACTAAGCAGGGAGGGGGCTGGAGGGGGGAGGGGCGGTCGGCGAATATTAGGAATTATTCATAACATGATTATAATATTATGTGAATAATATATTATTAATATTTTATGAGTTGACAAACCCATTAATATTAATATATATTATATATCTTAAAATATTGTATTGAGTGTGATCAATAATAATTTGTTATAAAGTGAGTTGTTATTCAACTCATATAGGAATTAGTGTGAGAGGTTTTAGGGATCTTGATAGGAGAGAATCTTAATTGTTAGAACAATCATCCTAGTTTAGTGAGAGCAGTTTGAAGAGCAATTATAGTGTGCTCTATATATGTGTGTAATTCTTGTAATTGAAATATGTTATTATGATTGAATGAAATATATTGTGATCTATATATTGACCATTAACAGGGTAAAACCTATCAAAAATAAAAATAAAATAATAATTTATAATAGAAAAACAATTGTTTAAAAAAATTTATTTTAATTCTTGATAAAACAAAATTATTAATGGAAGTAAACACCTAAATCTAGCCACCAATAACCTCCAACTAGGCTTTTCACCAATTTCCACCTAAAACACACAATATGGCCTAAAACAATAAAACATACTAAACGCTGTGAAACTGAAATATTCAAATGCTAATTTTGGCCAGGGTATCTGTAAATGGGGCAATGTAATTTATGGGCCAACTAACTTTGATCAGATCATTTCGAGTCAAAATGCCAATTTTTCACCCAAGTGCTCTAAATTGCTCTTTCCTATAAAATCTCTTACACAAGACACATGCCTTTGTTATTTGTTGTTGGTAACATCCTAAATGAGAATATAGTTCCAATGCATCTAACATTGACTTCCAATTCCAATCCAATTAAAATTTGGACCAGTAACAAGGAATTCTGATTAATTTGAGTGATTTGTGCACAAAGTACTTAATCATGCTTAAGAGATAATTAAACCAAATTAGAGCCTAATAAATAATTCTATGGAAACTTTTTGAATACTTATTTTTGGACATGAATATTGAATATCTACATCATCAGGTGATCTCATTTCTTGGGAAGACATCCCTAGGCCATAAATGCCATAGATGTTAGGATTCATGCCCTCTATGCCTCATCAATGCCTTTCATGATGCTCTCCATGCCTCTTAATTTCCCCTTATTCCAATTTCATGATGAGGTTAATTATAAACTTAATTCAAAAAATTAAATTAATCCTCAACCACACATCTCAATCTTAGGATGGATGGTTCAGGCTGATTCTAAACATTCTAAAAAATCTCTAAATAGGAGGTCTTACCACATGAATTTCAAAAGAGATGATTATGCAAAGTTATAATGTAGAATTTATTACAAAGATTTAATCAACTAGTGTTACCATGCCAAATGGATTTCAAGCCAAGCCAAGCCACAAGCCAAATGTGCCAAGGAGAGATAGAGGTAGCCAAGCTTCCATTCCCAAGGTCTTCATGAGCACAAGCCGAGCAAGACACTACAAAAAGTATTTTGGAGCATCCAAGGAAAGTAAAATAAGGTTTATTTTACATTTAGTTGTATGTTTTATTCATTTTTTAAAACTAAGCCCTTCATAGTGTCTAAGCCTTTAAATGTTATTTTAGTTAGTGTGTTTATTTCATTTTGTTTTCATTTTAAAACTAACACCATACTAACCATCCTTTCTTGAGTCAAATTACTAGATCACATATGGCACACCGAGTACCAATCCCATCCAAACCTCATCCCATCCAATCATTTGATGACCAAGCTATGTTCACAACTTGTATTTTTCAACTTATTGGAAACCAAGGCTAAGAAAACCAACCAATCCAAGATGTTTTTACTGAATCAACTATTTGTGATAAATCAACCTATGATAAATTTTCTATTAATCTTATACCAGATGTCAAGGAGCTTGACTCTGATGATTCAATCTTTACTGAGTCACTTCTTAATGATTATAACCACCTTTGGGCAAATCATTACCTCAATCATGTGCCTACTTTTCAAGAGCTTTCAATTGACAATGCAGTCTCTAAGGAGTTATCTCTTGACCTATTTCCCATCCTAGAGGAGTATCACTTTGACAAACTATTTTTTGTGGAGCCTATTATACTATCATAGGGTGTTACTTATCCAAAACCAAATATTAAACAAGACATCATTATAATAAAGTACCCATCAAATGAATAATCAAAAATAGATCCAGGTTCTATTATTAAATTGACATTAGATTTAGCATCAGAATCTGAATCAACATTAGTCTCAACATTAGATTCAGAGTCCCTTGAGTTGGAATCAGATTCAAAATAAGAATATGTTCATGGTTATTACAACAGTGGTTATGCATGCCATGTAGATCAATTTAAATACATTTTTGATACTTCTATAGTTTTTGAGGATGAGTATTTCAGCTTCGACATAAGTTATTCTAGTATCTTCTATGAGGATTATGTAGCGTCTCCCCATTCCATTACCATTTCACAAGCCATTACCATCAGCCAAAATAGACATATTATTGACATTCCATCTCCCATAAGTGTTGATTAGGACCGAAAAAATCAAACTTTGTTGAAATGCATACATGGTGACATAGCAGTCAAAGAAGAGCAAGGAGGCCAAGACCATATTCATGTAGCAAAAGAGCACTCTCATAGTGAAACATTTTTGGAGGCACTAGGGACAATCAAAGTTAGAACTCAACATCTTCTAGTGAAACTTTTTCAGAAGCGCTAGAAGACAATCAAAGTCAAAAGTCCACATTCCTTAGTGAAACCTTCTCAAAGGTGCTATGGGAAAATCAAGATAATTTCATTAGTGAAAACCTTTTTGAGGAACCAATAACAAAGCACAAAAGTTCTTCAATTTTTGATAAATAAAAAATCAAAAATCAATTAAAAATAGCTTTTAATCTACAATCTACTCAAATGGTAGCTACTCTCAAGATCAAACAATAGAAAAATCTAGTGGTCTTATCGAGATAACAAGTCTTCAGCCTCACCACAACCAAAGTTATATTGAATCTGACATTAACAACATTACGTGTGATTGAAATTTCTAATATTCATTTGTTTCCCCACTATTATATATTCCATTATAATCTACCATTCCATTTCACAATCAAACCTACCATCCATGGTCACACTTTTCTTTGCAAAGGCTAAAAAGATACCTTGTCTCAATACATGAAGGAATCAGAATCAATGACCAATGAAGATCAAAAAAGCATTCTCAACAACCAAATCTATAGGCCATTCTTGACAGAGAAACTATTCATACAAGATGTGGGTTAGCAATTAACATGACCAAGTATTTTATTTGTATTATTTGTTGATTAGGATGTGAATCTCCATCTCAATAGGAACCATAGAATCAAAAACCATAACTAAGCCAAAAATAAGTACCATACCATTTCACATTGCCATGCCATTGCCATTGTTACATATCCATTTTCCATTATCATATATCGCAACTAATCACCCCATCACTTGGGGGAAAACTCTCTTATCATTTTATAACATCCTACCATTCTATTCCTATCTAGACCGAAGCCTATTTTTAGTCATCCTACACAATCATGTTTTGATCTTGGTTCATTTGGTTCTTCTAACACCTATTGTGAGGGGATTCTGATCAATTTTCAACAATCAATCAAATCTATGTTTATAATGACATTCTATGAAAGTAGTGTGATAGTTGATTTGATAAGATATCTTTCATCCTATCAAGTTTGTTTATGTGATCTTGATTATAACCGTCTATAAAAAAATCAATGTTTCACTAGTCTTACTACTAATTATAACCACTTCGGGGAAAATTAGTATAATTGACCTATGCCATTATATCCTAGTTATAATCACCTATAGACAAATTAAGGTAAACACTTGTTTATCATGCATTATCACATCACCTTGCAATTACTATTTTCATTTGATTGGCCATTTGCTAGATTTGAGAACTTATTAGAACCTAGTTGCTTTTTCCCTACATTTTTTGTGGATGGAATTACTATGACTTGAGGTCATTTTAGGACTATGTGGGTCATGATCAATTCATTTTGAGGTTAACGTTGTCCCCCTTTCCATACACTCTCACTATTTTGTCAGTAACTTCAGCCAAATGCTCTCACCATTTTGTAAGCAGGTATCTTGTTATTCTTGATTGATTTAAGATACCTCAAAAATGCAAAAAACATTCATAATATTTAAAAATCCAAAAATATTTGTCTTGTCTAAGCCTATTTAGTTATCCTCGATCCACCTTACTGGGGCATGGTCATTGTTAGGATGCTTTCTTTTGTTTTGTTTTCAAGCTTTCTATTTGTTTGTTTATTTGCTTGCTTATTTGTTTACTTTCAACATTATTGCCTTGACTCAGTTTATATGTGTTCATTGGGTGATTCCTCAAACACATTATTCTTGATTCCATCCATATTCATCCATTAACATTGTCATCATGATTCTTGAGTGTTTATTAGATTGAGAATTAGTCTTTAAGCATATTTTGGCTAAGTCTTCATAGTGTTCTATCATGAAGCCTATCATCACATGCTACAACAAAAATTAGCTTCATAAAGGTCTACAATCAATAGAGTTGTAGAAGTTTCTCCTTGGCACCTTGGCAAATCCTTCCATCCCACCCTTGATCAACTTAACCCATTAACCATTCTAATTATATCATTTCTAATAAGGGCATGCATCTCCTCATTAGTAGGTATAATTGAATCATTCACAATAATCAATATTATTCTTCTATTCATCTATTTCATCACTTTACACATACTCCTCTTTAATCTATATTCTAGATTACATCATTGAGTTATGCTTTCCAATCAGCCCTAACCAAGCTAGGTTCTCTTAATGATTATAACCACCTATGGGAAAATCATTATTTTAACTTTTATTACTGATTATAACCACATTTGGGCAAATCAATATCCTTTTTACATCAATACATGTAAGTATTTACTCATTTAGATTAATCTCAACCACAGATTAATTATACCATTCTTCTTATTTTTCTTGAGGGACTATCCATCAACAAATTTGATGGTCACTCTCTCGAGGATGCATCATCATAGGCTTCCCAAAACCATTTGAAGCTTTGTTCTTCAACCATCATTTTATTTTTGGCATACATGCCATCTATAATTATTTAAGAAGACATTGCTTTGCCTATATTTTTCAACATCTTCTCAAATAGGGGCAAATTATAGACACCTAAAACTGGCTATCGATAACCTCCAACTAGGTTTTTGATCAATTTCCACCTAAAATGCACAATTTGGCCTAAAAAAATTAAAACATGCTAAATGATGTGAAACTAACATACTCAAATGCCAATTTTAGCTAGGGTATCCCTAAATAAGGCAATGCAATTTATGGCCTAGCTAACTCTGATCAAATCTTTCAGAGTCAAAATGCTAATTTTACACCTAAGTGCTCTAGATTGCTCTTTCCTATCAAATGTCTTGCACAAGACATGTGCCTTTGTTATTTGCTATTGGTAACATCCTCAATGGATATATGTTTCCAACACATCTGACATTGACTTCTATTTCTAATCTAGTCAAAATTTAGACCAATAATAAGACATTCTCATCAATTTGAGTAATTTGTGCACAAAGTTCTTAATTGTGCTTATGAGATAATTAAACCAAACTAGATAATAATAAAGAATTTCATGGAAAATTTTTGAATACCTTTTTTAAGAGATGAATATTTAATATTTGCATCATTAGGTAACCTCATTTCTTAGGAAGACATCCCTAGGCCATAAATGCCACAAATACAAGATTTGTGACCTCCATGCCTCGAAAATGACTTACATGATGTCCTCCATGCCTCTTAATTTCCCTTTATTCCAATCTAATGATGAGGATAATTATAAACTTAATTTCAAAAATTTAATTAATTCTTAACCGCACATCTCAATCTTAGGATGGATGGTTTATGTTGATTCTAGAAATTCTCAAAAATCTATAAATATGAGGCCTTACGAC
The DNA here is from genome assembly GCA_037957365.1 of Torreya grandis. Classification (NCBI taxonomy): domain Eukaryota; kingdom Viridiplantae; phylum Streptophyta; class Pinopsida; order Cupressales; family Taxaceae; genus Torreya; species Torreya grandis. Next base: position 140,423 of record JARHVA010006852.1, read on the forward strand.
ATGAATTTCAAAAGAGATGATTATGACAAGTTATAATTCATTATTGATTACAAAACTTTAATAAACTAGTGTTACCATGTCAAATTGAGTTCAAGCCAAGCCAAGCCACAAGCCAAAAGTGCCTAGGAGAGATGGAGGTAGCCAAGCTTCCATTGCCAAGGACTTCATGAGCACAAGCTGAACAATCCACTACAACAAGTATTTTTGAGCATCTAAGGAAGGTAAATGAGGGTTTATTTTACATTTTAATTGTGTGTTTTATTTATATTTTTAAACTAATCTCTCCCTAGTGTGTAGGTCTAGAGATGTTATGCTAGCTAGTGTGTTTCTTTTATTTTATTTTCATTTTGAAACTAACACCATACTAACCATCCTCTCTTGAGTCAAATTCTTAGATCACATTGGATACACCCCACACACATGCACACACACATATGATATTATGTCTATAATAAATTTAAAAATCATGATATATTACAATTCATTATTTAAAGATCTTTAAGTAATTTCATTTTTTGTTTATTATGAAATTTGACCTCAAAATATATTTAAATTACTTATATAAAGATCTATATTTTATATTATTTTTAAGTAAATTTTGTACAAACTATATTAATAAATAAAAATTATTACTTGAAAAAATATATGCTAAATTTATATATCATAATATTTAGAAATTAGTTATATGACTATAATTTATTTTTAAGACTCAATGGCCTACTCTAATTGTGTTGAATTATTCCCTAAAATTTATTTTAGAAAATGATTAGATTTATTTTAGTTGTAATTTTATAATAATTCCATACATTTTAAATAAATATGATATACTTTATTTTTATATGTTTGCATTTTAATTTTAAAAAAATTAAAGACTAGTAAAAATAAATGTGGAACATTGAGATATTACGTTGAAAACTAATACATAATTCATTTGATTAATTTAATAAACTAATTTCATTTGATTAATTTAATAAATTAATACATGTGTATTTAGAAAAGCTTCCTATATGACACATGTTTATTTATTCTATATCGTTTCATATAAATTAGTATTGAGATTGTTGTGTGTATCATTGAATATCCCTTCGACTCTTTATACATGATCAAAGTAATTGTATGTATTTAACTAATAAATAACAATGTAGGTAAATATAAATAATAAAAAATAATATATAGTGTGATCAATTTAATTATTAATATCAACATACATGTAATTTTAAAAACTCTTATTGAAATAATAAATTAAAAAAACCAAATCAAACAACATGACAAAACTAGAAACAATCAATGTGTTGACATGAATGCTTATCTTAATAAGTGTGTATAGATATTTAACATTCTTGATGTTTATTAAAGTGTCTATTAATATTGCATTTACTTAAATTATTAAACTAATACATGTGTATTCGATAAAAAATTCTATATGACACATGTATAACTCATTTTTTTGGTAGATAAGGGGATTGTATTTAAGGGCCCCCAATCCATTAACAACAACCAAAAACTAGATAAAACCAATTGACAACAAAATAAAACAAAAAAATGTAAATGTATGGCTATAACACCTTGTCAACACTTGGGAACATACTAAAACTAGATAGCCAAAAACCAAACTGACCTAGAGACTTTAAACACAGTGAAAAAAGATAATATCCATTTCAATAGATACCTAGACCAACTTATTATTATAAATCCATAATATAGATGACTTCATCACTCCAAAGTTTAACTACCTCTTCCACATGCAAGATTTCAACTTTAACATTTTTCCTAGAGCCTTCCTTGCCTGTAGCTGATGTCATAAAACTGATTGCATTTCTTGAGAAAAGGCTTCTAAAAACCTCTTCCCATGGTTTTTTACACCAGAGTGTCACAACGACTTCCCTTTACTGAACCCATTTCACCAATTTTTTAATAGTTGCCACTCTATATTTCCCATGTTAACCCTCATGCATCCTTACCAACTTAGGGATTTGAGCCTTAAGCTATAACAAAATGAGGATGGAAATAAATTGTCCCTCATTAGAAATATGCTTCAAAACTATCCTTTATGATTCCTTCATAAAATCCAAAAAAATTATCAATCATGTCTCCAATGCGCAAAAAGCCAAGGATGAAACCACACCTAGGTTGTCTCTACCTGAGAAAGTAGATTGGGAAAAGGTGATAGGTCATGGATCAGAATTATCTTTACTATCCCCACCCATACTTATAGATGCACACAAAAAACCATCACTTTAGTGACAAATTTCACTTTTGAGACCAATTCTATAAGATTGGATGCAAACATCATAACAATTTGTGAATATACCCAAATACTCACACCTTAAAGCAATAAATCAAACCCAAAAACATCTGAGATTAGCTCGAAGAGATCCTCCAATGGGAAACAGAAGATATGTGATAAGCGAGCTCATAATATTTGGCCTTTGAAATCCATTTCACGCACTTTAATTTCTCCCATTAATACACAGAGTCACCAAGGTAATTTTTGTGACTTCATCCATTTTATCGACCTATTTCCACTAGTTTTTTTGACACCTATGAGAATTACCAATAACCAACACACTAGCCCCAACTAGCATAAAAACCCATGAAAAACATGATGATTTGAAATGCTATCCTCAAATCCCCCACTTACCAAAGGTAGTCACCATTTTGGAAAATGATGTTTGGTTGCATTCATTAATGCCAATCCATAGGAATTACACCCCTAAGTGTGAGGAGGTTCCATGAAATAATGAGTTAGAAAACTAATGAAAAAGGACCCAAAACTATCTCACTGTGTTTTTCACCATAAGAAAGCCCCCCACTAAATTTAACAAAAGGCTTTATCTCTATTTCACAGATCAAGCAAAGCATAAATCCTAAAGCAAACATTGACCAAAATTAGTTAAATAAATAATTGGGAAATCTTCCCATGCTACTCTCACATTATCCATTCAACATATCTCCTTTTGGTCGATACTATAATTAGCCAGAAAGTCCACAATCAAATTTACCTCTCGGAAGTAGTGTCTGGAATCCACCTCGAAGAATAACTCTAGATTTTTCAAGGTGTTTGAAAAAATAATATCAAGATGCTAGGCTCTAGTCTCTTTAATTTTTATAACTAAAATCATTACTTGGGAATCTCCTTCTATCAACAACTTAGGGATCCCACATTGGAGGGCCATATCAATACCTAATGCGAGTGTTTATACATTCGCTTCATTATTCATGCCATCTTGAAGTTTCCTAGAGATAACATGACTTAAGGAACCACTGTAATCCCTAATAACATATCTTATTACTAAGGATCCAAGATTTACTAAAAAATCTCCATTAAAATTGAGCTTGAACCATCCCCCTAGAGTGGGAATCCAATTCTACTTGCTTGTCTAATCTTTTATACCAATTAAGATTGACCCATTAATGGGGGGAATATAAATCAAATTCTATTTTTATGCCATCATCATATCCAATATTGACAAAAATCATTTATTCCTATTAACCTAAGCAAAGATAACCTATGAAAATGAGATTTAAATTTCTTAGATCACTTTGGAGGCCGCTTTTTCTTGATCTTCACAAATGTGCTTATTCTATTCCTTCCGCAGTAACTAAATCACAATAGAAGGTCTGACTCTCCATAAGCCATAAAGAGAACTTTTGCAATCACCAAATGACCATGTTGAGAAAGCTACCATTAGATATAGAGGCCATACCCATGACCATTCCATCCATTCAGACAACCAATTTTAGAACCACTTCACAAAATGACAAAGGAAGAGCAAATGACTAGCACTTTCCTCACTATTTTTACAACGAGGGTACCTCGAGGGTCTGAGGAAACCCATCTTAGAAAATCTATCTCGAGTTAGGATATGATATTCTATTGCTAGTCATGCAAAAGCCCCATATTTTTACAAACCATCTTTGTCCTAGCATAAAACATGTGCCCAGGTTATCAACTTATCTATAGCCTCTACCATTTGATGCCCCAGATTAACTCTGTAGTCTCAAATTTTAGTTCCAATCCAATGAAAAGAATCCTCCTTATCATTTATAAAAACCTTAATTTTAAACTTTCTATGAGCATCACCACTTGATCCCCTAGAATGTATAGATATTTGAAGTTTTTCCACCCCAAGGATCTCAAACCAAAAAGAAATTTGGGTTTCAAATAATCTGCTACTAAGAGCCCCCAAGACAAAGAAAGAATCAACCACTAAAATGATGATAAGAGGCTCCTCCAGATCAAGATACATACTCTAAAAAACTTTTACCCAAAGATCCTCCATGTTAATTAACATAATCCATATAAGCTTGGCTCCCAATGCTCAATTATACAATTCCAAGTTTTTGATCCTAGCACTACTCATTTTATTAAATCTACAAACCCTTTCCCATAACAACAATGGGATTTTATATTTATCCTAAACTCCTTACTAAATGAAGTTTTTCATAATTTTACTAAGCTACTTAATAAATTAGCACATGTATAACTCTTATCTATCTATCTATCTATCTATCTATCTATCTATCTATCTATCTATCTATCTATCTATCTATCTATCTATTATTATGTATGTATGTATGCATGCATGCATGCATGCATGCATGTATGTATGTACACACACACATGTATATATATATATATATATATATATATATATATATATATATGTATATATATATATATGTATATACATATATATATATGTATATACATATATATATGTATATGTATATATATATATATATATATATATATATATATATATATATATATATATATATATGTATATGTATATATGTATATGTATATATATGTATATATATATATGTATATATATATATATATATATATATATATATATGTATATATATGTGTGTGTGTGTGTGTGTGTGTGTGTGTATACATACATACATACATACATACATACATACATACATACATACATACATATATATATATATATATGTTTATGTTACATATATATATATATATATATATATATATATATATATATATATATATATATATATAAACATATATATGTATATACATATATGTATATATATTAATAAAACATATGTACATACATATGTGTCTATATATATATATAGTTTTAGATAAAATAATATATATTTTTTCATTTGTATCATTGTTTGTGTGTGTGTGTGTGTGTGTGTGTGTATTGTTTCAGATAAAATAATATAGAATATTAGGGAAAATGTCCAACTCAGAATAAAAGAATTATAAGTGCTGTTTTCCATACCATGAGTTATAATTTGTAGAGGGATTTTAATTTTGATGATGTTCTCCTACTGCATCCCAAATTAAACATTAGATAGTGTATGTAAATTATTTTTAAGTGAGTCTACAAGGAACCTCCCCCTAATGTATAGTACTATGTGTGTTGAAATATTAATATCAGGTTTGCAAATTAAAAATATAAATAATAATATTCCCTCTTGATGAAATAGTGCTTGTATTAGAATGATGTAGTCAAAAAATTGTGTGGATTGAATCTCATAATTTGTTACTTATGATGTGCAATTGAAATGATTTGAGTTAAAAAAAACACATAATTTTACCCCCTAATAAAAATTTGATATGTGTGCTAAATTATTTTTAATGTACTAAATCATTTTAATATACATGTTTATTGCATTGATATCTTAAAATTTAATGAATAATTTGTTTGTATTTTGAAATATTTTATATAGTTATATAAAATAAAGGTGTTTGTATCATTTATTCCATGTGGTTAAATATACATCTATTAGTGTCATCCCTGTAGGAAGGCAAGACATAATAAACTGATCTATAAATGTTCCTTAAGTAAAACTATAAAAATAATTTACCTAAGTAGATAGTATTATAAAGTTAATTAGCAAACTAATTACCTCAACCCAAGTAGAGATAAGTTGACATGCTACACCAAGTAGGCATGCCTAAAAATAAACAACTCCAAAAGGGGAGTTGTGAATAACCATTTTATCTGAGGGATATTTCCCTATCATTATGAGTTACTTCATCATGTATAAACATGATGTGTACATTAACTTTGTTCACATTGTAATCATCCTTAGACACTTCATTCATAACCAAATTATGCTCCCGATAAATGTGGTGGAAAGGTATGTGTTTGAACTCAGTGGTGTGGGTAATATCTCTATCCAATAGGTGTCATAGGGTAATGTGGTTAAATCTATCTAGCCCCATCATTTAATTGTAAATGATCTTCAAGTTTGAATAAATAGTCAGAGTGGTGATTTTATAATCCAATGGTATGTTGAGAACTATATGTATGGCCTGTAATTTAGCGATATTAATGTAATTACATATTGTCCCTTGTTTGATAGTGATCTTGTTCGACTTTAAATTTATAATTAATCTATCAACACTTTTGCCTGGGTTCCCATGAGAGGATCCATTATAAAAAATGTGTGGTTGTGTTGGGTGGATTTGAAAAGGTGGAATGTAGCACTATGATTTACCCTTGTTTATTATGGTATGAAATATAGAATGTTTAAATTTATAAAGACTAGATAGAATAGTGGGATTTTTATCCCTTAATAAGGATTCATTTCTTGAAATCTAGATGGTTGATGTGATTTAAAGTGCTAGGTAAAAATGTAAATAAAATATGCCTCTATTTACAATCCATTTTTCCCAAGTGGAATGTAGGGAGTCACCTTCTTAGATATAATCAGGTTGATGAGTGCTTGTGGTATCCCAAATGACATGAGTGAAATAAAAAAGTAAAAATAGATGGTTTATATTTTTCATGCTTCACTTAAAAAGGAAGCACATGCTTGGATCACTACATCCGCTATGATGTAGGTTGTCATAAATCAATACTTTATTGTGGACTGCTATCCAAAAATGTCACCTAGTTTTTGGGAGTGTACATATCTTCCAAAGGCTCATCCACCACTAAAGAGAAATTAAATCTTCATATTGTGAGTTTAAAGCTAAATAACCCAGATTTACATTGTAATCACCACCATCTATGTTAATGGCCCATTATAATTCATCCTCCCTTGGAGTGAGTTATAATTGTGAATAAATGAGATTATTTTATAAATTTCATAATGTTTGGCATCTCGATTTAAAATACCAATCTAATATGCATTCATCCGTATAAAGTTTCATTTGTTAATCTAATTGGAGTCATAGGCATCATCTGAAGTATGGAATTTTAGTTATTTTAAGGTGGCCTCAAATTCCTCCATAAGCCATAAGTTATTTAGAATCCCATTGATAGCGTCCATTCCTAGATGTATCAAAGTTCCATCCTCGAGGTTCCATTCTAGATAGTTCCAAATTGTGTCAAATCTTTGGATAATATTTTTCCATAAAATGGACCCCCTAGTGTGATCTTTTAGATGCTACCTAATCCATTACAACATTGAAAGAGGATTTATATGCTTATTGAGAAAAATATTCTGACAAAGACCCTTGTTATTGATCAGATTCCAAACACCTCTTATAGCAAGGGATTTGGATAATATATTTAAATCTTTTATACCCCATCCACCTTCAAATTTTATCTTTGACTCCACTTAATCAATAAAATTTTATTTTGATCGTTATTATCCATCCATAGAAAATGGGTGTAGAGTTTCCTGATATTATTCAGTATTTTCGTAGGAAGATGTGCATGTTTAAGATAATATATCAAAAAGGGCTCAAGTATATGTTTGATCAAAGTTAATCTCCTCTCTGTAGATATCTAATAGTTAAACCAAAAAGTGGGGCATTTTTTAAGCTTCTCCATAGTTTTAATCATTTGATTTTAGGTAATATCCCAAGCACTTGATGCCGACTTCATAGGAAGGAGTAGAGAAGGGCAATAATATGTTGATAAGGTTTTTTATGGCAAAGGAAGTATGGAGGAAATAAATGGAATAGTTTTATAGATGGATAGTCATCTTCAAAGTTGAGGTAAAAGGTTTAAGTATTCTTCATAACATTTAAATTCTTGTATCATCCCATTTCCAAAGATGAGGATGTCATCGACACATAGAATATGAATTAATAAGGTGTTTGTAAACCCAAAATATTACCATCATTGAGTTCATGGATTTTATGATGGCTGATGGATTTAATTATGATAATGAAGAGGAGAGGGAAAGTGGGAATCCTTATCTCAAACCATAGTAAGGGGAGAAAAAGGTGGATTCCAAGCCATTGATAATGACATCAAAGGAAACCAATTTATAATAGTCCTCTATGAAATTTATAAAATTCTTGGCAAAACCAACCTAAGTCAAGATGATCCTCAAGTAAAGCCATTTGATGTAGTCAATAACCTTTGAAAGATCAATTTTAGTAAGAAGGAAGACTTTGTTTTTGTTTTGATGGTGTGTAAAGTTTCTAGGGCATAACCAATGGCATCATGGATATATAGATTATCCAGTAAACCAAATTTATGAAGGGAGATATGTTCAAAAAGGACTGGTTTGATACAAGGAGCAATAATCTTAGAAAATATCTTGTAAATTTAATTACAAAGGGATATAGGGTTAAATTTTTTGAAGCTAACAAGGCTATCATCCTTGGGGATGTTTTTAATTAAGGTAGTAGAGAAAGGGTTGTGGATTCTACCTGAGATACAAAATTTATCCACTACCATGAGTAGGTAATTCTCTATAAGATCCAAATAACTACTGTAGAACTCCACCTTCCACCCATTTGGACATGGAGCCTTCCCAAGATTAAATGTGTGTAGAGTATCATGACTTTACTCTATAGTGATTGGTAAAATCAATAAGTTATTTTGTTTTTTTTTCACCCTAACCATCAAATAAAGTAGTTGTCACCATAACATCTCTAATATTTTCCTTGGGAGGCTCTATCTAGAAATGTTAATATTGCAATGTGAGACAACCTGAGAATTTATGGATAAATAATTATATTTATTCCCTTGATTATCTATGATGTTATATATAGTGTTTTATGCCTTTTGTGCCATCACACTATGGTAAAAAAATTTAGTGTTGTCATGCCCTTTTGTTAACCACATAATTATACTCTTCATTTCCCATTTTGCTTCTTGCTAGGCTAATAACCTAGATTTATCCATCTCTAAAATATCCATCTCACTGAGTGTTTTAGACATGTGGTCATTCTGATGTAAGGACTCCACACATATTTTTAATTTATCTTCCACTACTGGGGATGTTATTCACTATCCTAGAATTTTCTAGCCCAAATCTTTGTTGTAGACCTTGTTTTGATGAGGTTCTATTGAATACAAACCATTACATGCTTGTCCTATCCATCATTGTATTCAAACCATATATTTTTGATAAAATCTATGAATTATTCATATTATAAGCAACATGGATTGAATTTGAAGGGTGCATGAGGTTGTTGTAATACAATAACCATTTTTAGCTCAATGGATTGGCGATCTGAGGTAAGATGCTTCAATGTAGTTGTTTTGAAAGATATGAACTATATGAAGATGGATTTATTAATAAATAACTAATCAAGACTTTTTGATATAACTTGTATGCTCGCATGGTGCTTTGACCATGTGGGATCCATAGTTAGTGGAAAAGCTTCCACCACGATAAAA
>JARHVA010006852.1:157500-182500 GCA_037957365.1 Torreya grandis
GTATATATAGACTAGCCATAATGTCTTTGTAATGTTTTAGAACATTAACTAGTTATCATTATGATTTTTGAGAAATATCATTATACAGCTTAATGCCTTATTATATAAACATAACAAAAGAATTGGATTGTCCATATAATGTAAAAATAATAATGATTATGTTGTTATAATATTATTATGTTTGTTATAGTAATTATCTTATTTAAAAATAAATTTAAAAGAAGACCATCAACTTTTATTAGTAACATTATTATCTAAAGTCACGAGGTTGATTGTCTTTTACAAGTTATTAAAAAAATTGTATTGTTATCCTTTGACTATCCTATGAACTAAACCTAGTTTGCATGCATAGAACATGTTAATGTTAGAAGCATTAGTTATCATTGATAACTATGTTAATATCAATTTTTTTGAGGTGATACACAGGCATGTAACATAAATAGATCATGTAGGATTTAAGAAATTAAAATAATGGTTAATGAATTTGGGGAATGTTGAGAGAAATTAGTATCTTTTTGGACATGTCAAAATGATGTTAACTAGGATTCATTTGAGTATTTGGTAGATAATGGGATTATGCATGGAGAACTATGAGTTTTGAGCTAAGAGTTGTATGCAAGAATAAATGAGAAACATTGATAGAAAAATAATAATAAGAAGGGACATGGTGAAGAGAAATAATTATGTAGCATGAGGAAGAGAAGTAGGAATAGAGTAAATGAAATAGAACTATTCTAGTTCAAGTAGTTTACCTAGATGCCATTGTAAGGTTTTTAGTATTATTTAATTTTGTGTGGAATTAGGAAAATTCTAAGGATATATGTTTGTCTATTAGGGTTTAGAAGAAAAATGATTTGCATTTTATTATGGATATAGGTTTAGCCCCATGGATGGCTCACCACAAAACTAAACCAATATCCTCTAAATCCCTATGACTGTAAATTAGAGCAATATGTGTGTAAAACCATAGGGTTAAAAGGATTTTCATACTATGATGGAAATAAGCCCAAGTTAAAGATCAATAGGCTTTAGCTGATGGTCTTAATATATAATATGATTGTGATTATATATATATATATATATATATATATATATATATATATATATATATATATATATATATATATATATATATATATATATATATATATATATATATATATATGACTATGTGTATATACTTTAAATTTATCAAGTATATAAAATTGCGAAGTTTAAGTTAAATTATTGAATGATCGAATTGATATAAAAGTTATGTGTACTACTTTTTATTCAAGTTTATTTAGATTTGATATACATATAAAGAGGACCATATACTTTTATTTAATAAAACTCTAAAAATATATATATTGATTGTTTATACATGTTATAAAAAATTAGAGAGGATAATATATGGATTGTGTGTATATTTATTATAAGAAACAATGGGGATAGACATGGGTATGAATTTTGTGTTTAAACTCTTATAAATCCTATTTCAAAAGACTAAGTCTGTGTAAAATCTATCCTAGAGTGAACATGGGGAAAGATTAAATTCTATCTCAACAATGAGTTTTAAATTATTGAAAATGGGTTCATGTGAGGTGACTATTATAACCAATTTCACATTTGTTAGTATATTCCATAGATGATATTGAAGTGAAATTAGATTTTAGGAAACATGATCTTGCATACATATATATACAGATTATATAATTTATATATCATTTATGTGAATGGTTATTAGGAGTAGGTTCTATTACACAACTTATGGCGTGTTTGGAGTCCTAAAGTGTATGAGTTTTTATATACAAGGAATCTGGTAAAGTCGAATGTGTAATGATATATGTGAACTGATTTCATTAATGAATGTAAGGTTTGAACACATATATAAACTATGCAAAGATTTGTTTGTTATACTATTTACAATGAATTGAGATTAGATGTTGATTTGATTAAATTGATACTTATGGAAAATCAAGAATAAGTATAAACCTCCAATAAACAACAAAGGTATAATATAGGCCTAATTTGTCAATTACTTATAGTACTCTACTTTCAATAATTTAGGATAGCATTTTACGTTTAAAACCCAAATTAGGGAAAAATAGGGTAATATATTTTAATTGGAGTTTACCTTAAATGGATCATGACTTGGAAATAAGTGAATAGTAATAGGGGTTTAGAAAATGTTGAAATGTAGTGATAGATATTAATTTTTATTATGTGAATAGGAAAATTAGATGGTGTATTTGAATCATAATAAGCTCTTAATAGAAAATAAAAAATGACTATTATTATAACAAAATAATATTTGTTTATGAGAACAATATATTTATGCATGTATATTATAAAGATGCATAAATATATTAAATATATCTATATGAGACCTTAGGTACTCGTATACATATATAAATTATATTTTTACTTTTGGAATGCATGCTTATAAATATGGTTATTTAATTTTAAATTTATTCATATAATCTTGACTATCATTATATGCATATAGCCTCCCAAAAGTATAACAAATTGTATAAATGAAATATTAAGTTTTATATAAGAAAGACCTTAATTATGTGTTATTTAATCTATGTAATTATTATGATTGGCCAGTGGTTATTGTTTGAGAAATGTGTAAATGGAAGATATACTATGATATGTTGCTTACATAAATGTATTACATTTGAATTAATAATGAAAATTAATAACATTTAGTCTAAATATAATTATACCCAACTAGTATAGATGGTACATCATTATGTTAATTATTTATGTGGTAAATAATATAGTTGATAATCATTTCATACATTTTATGGTTTAAATATATGTATTATTGATTGTTCTTGTATTTAGCATGTTTTATCCTTGCTAGTAGTAAGTAATCTATTTGAATCTATTGGTTATAAATTATTTTAACCAAATCTCACATTGTTGGTACTAACTAAGTATTGAGATGGAATTCATTAGCTTACTTAACATCACTAATGCTAAATGAAGGAATTTGATTAAGTGGTGTGTATGCATTCGATTGATCGTAGATATCAATAACTATTTAAAAACTTTGGCCAATCTAATATTTTTTTAAACATTGTCATTTCATATGTATGATTTACATGTTTATGCGATATCATGTTAGAACATATTTTATTTATAATACACATCATATATTAGATATATTACATCATATTGGTACTAACTTATCTCTCTGAATTTCTGCACCATCACTATTTATCTATCAATCAAGGGAGGGTCATTCCCTAATTGGGGGATTATGTCTATGGTTGGTATGTAAAAGCACTCAAATAATGATCTCTCTCCCCAAAATAGTACTTAGTTGGAGACTATACTTGAGATTATCAGAGATACTAGAGTTTATAAGACTCATGCTCTGTAGATCTTTGTATCTTATATTGTATTTATTATTGAAACATTATTCCAATTCTAAATGTAATTAATTAATCATTATGCATTGATAGTAGTGACTATATTATTATACCAGTCATGGATGGAAATATATAATTAATTTATATATACAAATATGTTTTGCTTCATATGATGATAGTGATCAGTAACTAATAGATGTTACATGTTTATTTTCTAGTTAATATACTTAATGTGTAATATTAGTGTCACTAATTAGATTCTCGTGGTGAAATAAAATGAAAGAATATGTGGATTTTTTTTTAAAATATTACATTATTCTAGTAAATCCTAGTGAGGATGTTACATTGTGATATCATAGTTGTGGCTCGATCTCTAGGACTTAATGAGTTTCGTAACATTTTCATATTATTTTATTAACAAAAAGTATAATGGTGCAAGATAGAGTATTTGGAGAGGGTCCTTCGAATGTTAATCAAAATAACCCTATTTTTGATTCTAACTAATTTATCATTGATCAAGTGAAAAAGTTGGATCAGATTCTTATAGCCATATATGATATTAGGGATCAAATTATAGCCCTAGAACAAGAAATTCATTGACATAATGAGGAAGCCCATTAGGATGTGTCTGAATGGCATCCTACTGAGCAAGAAATACCTCAAGATAAAAGACATGAGGATGTGCCTCAGGATGTAAGAGAACATGTAGTTGTAAAATTGGATAGAGATATGAAAAAGGTGAATCCACCTAAGTTTGATGGAACTATTCTGAGAGATAGATTTGAATCATAGATGACTAATATGGAGAATTATTTAAAGATTCAAAACTACTTCAAGGTCACCAAATTAGTTTGGGTAGGTTACTACTTGGCTATAGAAGTAGCTACATGGTGGGCTAAAAAGAAGTTAGAAATAAATCTTAACTTGCCCACCACTACATGGGAGTAATTTATGACACTATTTAGATCATGGTGGTTTTGATAATTATAATTTGACCAAAGGATTAATTTTTTTGAAAACTAAAATAAGGAGACCTATTGGTGAATGAGTACTAATAATAATTTACCAAGCTTCTAAAATATGTACCTTAGTATTAGGTGGATGAGAGGTTAAAAATTAGGAAGTTCATTATGGGATTAAAACCCCATACTAGTGAAGAGGTGGATGTTCATGGACCATCTACCATGGACCAAGTATTTGAGAAGGAAATCAAATAAGAACAAAAGTTAAATTTTCTTACTCAGGTTAGAGATAAGTTTAAGAAAAAGTTTTGAAGTGCCAGTGAAACTTTAAAGAAGAAGGACTAGAAGTAGAAGAATGGAGACTCAAAAAGTCAGTTCAATAGTTCGAATACTACATTCAATTATGGTTTAGGTAAAAATAAACTGGGTAATGGTTTTATATGTGGTTTTAAGGGAAACCAATAGTCTAATAAGAAAGGACCACCTTGAAATTACTTCATCTGTGGAAGTGACCATTTTACATGTGAGTGTACCTAGGATAAATCAAGGAACAAAGGTTTTACTCTTTAGCAATGTATTCATGTGGTAGTTGATAATTGGTAGGGTGAAATCCAAGCTTCATCGATAAAACTATCAGGTATTTTGTTTGAACATTCATTTTACATTTTGATAAATACATGGGATAAGAAATATTCTATATCTCCTATAATTCTAGCTAAATTATCTATAAAATTTGGAGTAATGGTAGTTGCATGATCGATATAATATGGGAATGATTTAAAATTGAAAGTTGATAAGTGTTTAGTTGAAGCTGAGATTAGGTTGCTTAAATTTTTAATATTAGTATGTAGTACTTCTAGTGTCATATGATTTGAACCTAGTGGTCAACTATCTTACAAATCATAAAGCAAAGGTTGAATTCTATTTGAGGAAGGTTAAGTGTCTATATAATTCTATAAATTAGACACAAATTTAGGGTGATAAAATAGAATTGAGGCTTAGATAGATTTTTGTAATGCAACTTATAAAGTCTCAAATAAAAGGGTGTGAAGCATTTATCATCAAGATAAATGAAATGGATGTATATAAGTAACCATCCCTTTAAGATTAACCTTTCTTTAGTAGTTTTCATAATATGTTTCTAAATTAATTTCTAGGATTGCCTCCTGAACATGAGTTGGATCTCTCTATTGATATCATATCTAGATCAGAACCTTAGTCTAAGGCATTGTATAAAATGACAACCACTGAATTGGCTAAATTGAAGGATCAAATCCAAGAATTATTGTCTAAAGGGCTGATTAAACCAAGTGTGTCACCAAGAATTATACCAATTTTCTTCATCAGGAATAAGGATGGCACTCTTCAACTTTGTATTATCTATAGGATGTTGAATAAAGGCACTATAAAAAATAAGTATATGCTACCTCGTATAGATAATTTTTTTGATCAGATGTGAGGAGAAATAGTACTTAAAAAGATTGATAAAAGAGAAGGATATCATTAGTTAAGGATTAAATATGAGGATATTACAAAGATAATGTTTAGAACATGATACGGGCATTATGAGCTTACAGTGTTACCATTTGGGTTGACAAATACTCTTGTAATGTTCATGAATCTCGTGAACAGTGTGTTAAGAGCTTATATAGATCATTTTATTTTGATCCTTTTAGATGAGATTATTATATATTCAAAGGAAAAAGAAGAGCATATTCAACATGTGGAACTACTTTTGTAACATTTGTGGAAGCACACGTTGTATGGCAAGTTGTCTATGTGTGCATTTTCCAAAACATTGTGCATTATCTTGGACATATTATCTATACAAAGGGTATTTTAGTAGATCCAAAAAAGATAAGAGCCATTATGGAGTACCCAACACCATATAATGTCCATAAGGTAAGGAGTTTTATGGGATTAGTAGGCTATTACAAGAAATTCATTTTGAATTTTTCAAGGATATCTAATTTGATTGCCTCTCAGTAGCATAAGAATTAAAGTTTTATTTGATCAAATAAGTGTGAAGTGGCTTTTTATAAATTGAAAATAAGGCTTACTTCAGCACTAGAGCTAATTTTTCCTGATCTCAGTGGCCAATTTTTAGTGATCATAGATGCATCAAGGGATGGACTAGGAGGAGTCTTTATGTATGATGGTGAAGTGGTATCCTATGAATCAAGGAAACTAAATCCTTATGATTTGAAATATGCCTCTCATGACCTAGATATTTTAGCAATTGTGTATGATTTACATGTTTGGAAGTATTACTTATTGGGAAAACTGTTTGAGCCCTTAATTAATAACTTGGGACTCAACTACATCTTTAACAAATCAAATTTAAATACTCATCATAGATGTTGGTCATAGTTCTTGTTTGACTATGATTTTGATATCAATTACATCAAAAGTAAATAAACTAAAGTAGCTAATGACCTAAGTCATAAGAGGTACATAGCATCCATGGCCACTATCAAGATTACTTGCAAAGATCAAGTGATTAAACTCTCATTAGGAGATGAAATCTAAAATTAGGTCAGAAAAGTGTCATCTAAGAATGCTCAAAATCCTAGGTATAAAGGATACAAAATAGATAATAATGGTCTTTTATGATATAATGGAAGGATGTATGCATCAGATACAAGAATTTGAGGATCATGGTGCTAAAGGACATTAGAATGCCCAATATTTAATACATCTAGGAGTAACCAAGATTATATAAGAAGTAAGACCACTTTATTTCTAGAAGTGAATCAATAAAGATGCAATGGACTTTATGTCGCATTATCTAGAATGTTAGTGTGTGAAATTTGAACATGTACATCTGATTGAATTATTTTATCCACATGACATAACAAAATGGAAGTGAAAGGTGATGAAGATAGACTTTGTCCAAGGTTTACCACTATCATGAAACAAACATGCCATGATATTGGTCATAGTTGACAAACTAACCAAGGTATCTCATTTTTTACCAAGGAATTTAACATATGATGCACCTACTCTTGTCAAGAGATTCATAAATAAAGTGTATCATTTGTATGGATTTATAGATAAGATCATTTCATATTATGATATGAGGATGACTTATAGGTTTTAGGTTACTCTGAATCGAACTTTGGGTATGTAATTAAAGTTTAGTATTATATATCAATCATAGATTGATGGTTAGATTGAATGAGTTAATTAGGTTTTAGAGGATATCCTTAATATGTATTGTATGGACTAGTAATACAAGTGGGAGGAATACCTTCCATTGGGTAAGATTACTTACAATAACTCATACCAATTTGTTTTAAAGATGGTACCATTTGAAGTATTATATGGAAGAAGGTACATGACACCAATGAAATGGGATAGGTTGGAAGATAAGGTAGTATTTAGACCTATGATGCTTTCAAAAATGAAATATCAAATTAGATCAATCAATTAGAGATTATCCAAGGCTAATTATAGGTAAAATGCTATGCTTATCTAAAGAGAATAACTATGAAGTTTTTAGTACGTGATAAAGTGTTCTTGTATGTTAAACTACAAAAAAGCCTGATTGAATTTAGGAAGTCAACAAAAATTTTATTGACATATGTGAGACCCTTTGAGGTTTTAGAAGTGGTCAATCCTATAGTGTATAGGTTTGTATTGGAAATAGACATATCTCTATTTCATAATGTCTTCCATATATCTTATCTTGATAAGTATATAGCTAATCCTTCACATGTGTTGGATTTGAATTCTTTGTAGGTTATGGATCCTAGGGTGGTCATGGTAAAACCAATTAGACTAATTAACACTAACAAACTTTATTTTCATAATAGATAAGTGTTACAATGCAGGGTTTTGTGGGACTAATACTCTAAGGATAGTGATACTTGAGAGGACTATGATGTGTTATATAAGATATTTATACATTTATTTGATTTATTTGATGTTTCATACTATGTTATTCTTTTACTAAATATTTTTTTTATTAAGAACTAGTGTTTGAATAATTGTCATCGGGAAAATGACCATAGTTAGGGTAGGGTAAATTTTAGTTGTAAATATTTATTTTTCATGAATATCATATTTTTTGGATATTAATTTTGTTAAATATTCAGGGTTAGCAGATGGGACTAGATTGTCAAAATTTTAGGGATATAAATAACTTTAGGGTTTGGCTCGCTAACCCTTTACAATAACCTATGATATTACACTTTAATTTACCCCACACACACACACACACACACACACATAATATATATATATATATATATATATATATATATATATATCCACCCTCAATATCAAAAAAGCTAACAAGAAAAACTAGAACTAGAGGAGCACAGTATTGAATTACAATGCTGAATGGAGGAACCAAATGATAGTGCTGAATGGAAGAACTAAATGATAGTGTCAAATGATAGAGCTTAAAATTAAAAAAAAATCCAAAAACCCAAATATTATTGCATATTTGGATTCCTCTCGAAGATATATGTAATTTTAAAAAAATTCATCATAATCCAAGTCTGTATGCAAAATTTGTGGCCTTCAAAAGTTATTTTTTGTTTCTATCATTTGGTTGTGTCGTACGACACAAACAAACAATGTAACCAAGTGATAAATTTTAGAGGCTATAAGTTTTTCATATGGACTTAGATTGTGATGATTTGTTTTCTAAAATTACGTATTTCTTTGAGAGGAATCCAAATATGTAATACTATATAGGTTTTAGGAAGTTTTTGATTTCTTATTTATTATAGTTAAGATTTAAATCCATTTAGTTTAGCCATTTGATCTAACCTATAGATTCACCATCACCCATAGAGGATGCACCATAGCTTTGAATCAAATTTTCTTATATTTGCCAAAAATTTATAATAGATTTTTTAGTAAGGCATCTTAAAATTAACCTTGATTTAGGCAAAGAGGATGTCACATCTTGATTTCTCACAATGATAATTTACTTGATTATCCATGGATTATTTTAGTTGGTAAATTGATTAATTACTTTTTAGCTAAGCTTTATGTTATATGATATTATGGGATAGTTGTATGTTGTTTTGATTACATGATTATTTCGCTATGAGTTATATGTATTTGTATATACTTTACACTATGATCATGTTTATTAGTTTTTATAATAGTATTTTATGATATATAGAATGATATTAAGAAGTAACTACCTTCTTATTATAAGTTGGATGAAGGAGAGATTCATACATTAGAGCATGATGGAGGGGGAGAATCATCAGAGAGGATAGTGTAGATTGAGGTATTGAGGGATGACAATATAATGACTATAATCTATGCATATACCATGATATAGAACACTCATTATATAGATTATTTATGTTTTTAGTTTTAGTATTTTTTTTATGTTATCTACATTTAGATAATTGATTATGTGTGTTAGTTATGATTTAGTTCAATTTAATGCTTATGTGGAATCAATCCTATGTGATTGACTAAGGATTATATACATATATTTAGTGTATAATGTTGTTGTATGAATATGTCATGTTATTGTATTCATGATTGTTAATGTTTTACAAGAACATAAATCTATGTGAATAGTATCTGGTTATTATTACCTATAGACTAACCATAATGTCTTTGTAATGTCTTAGAATATTCACTGGTTATCATTATGATATTCAATAAATATCATCATATTTATTAACACCTCAATATATAAAGATAACAAAATACATTGGATAGTCTATATAACATAAAAATAATAACGATTGCATTGTTATAACACTATTATGTTTGGTATAATAGTTATTTTATTTACCATTACAATTAACAAAATATCATCAAATTTATATTAGTAACATTGATATATAAATTCATGTGGTTGATTATATTTTAAAAATTATTAACAAAATTATATTAATATCCTAAAACTATCCTAAGAACTAAACCTAGTCATTATTCGCATGTATAGACCATGGTAATGTTCGAAGTGTTAGTTATCATTAAGAATTATGTTAGTAGTGTACTTTTGTGAGGTGATACATGGGCATGTAATGTAAATATATAATGAAATTTTTAATAGATTAAAACAATTATTAAATAATTTGGGGAAAGTTCAATAAAATTAAGGGCTTTCTTGGATATGTCAAAATGAAGTTAACTCATATTAGTTTGAGTATTTTGTGGATAATGGGATTACATATGAAATACTTAGAAATTCAATCTAATGGTTGCATTGAAGAAGAAATGAGAAAAATTGATAGAAAAATAATAATAAGATGGGACATGGTGAAGGGAAAGAAGAATGCGACATGAGCAAGAGAAGTAGGAGCAGAGTGAAGGAAAGGAAATTGTTGTTATTCAAGTAGTTCATTTGGATGCCATTATGAGGTTGGTAATGTTATTTAGATTTGTGTGGAATCAAGAAAATTTATCTGTTAGGGTTTTAAAAAAATTATTTACATTTTATTATGGATACAGGTTTATCCATGTGGATGGCTCAACCATCCATACTACTAAACCAATATCCTCTAAATCCATATGAATGCAAAATAGAATAGTGTGTGTGTAAAACCATAGGGTTAAAATAATTTTATTACTATTATGGAAATAAGCACAAGTTAAAGGTCAATAGCCTTTAGTCGATGGTGTTAATATACACTATGACTGATATTTATTCTCAAGACCTTGATACACACACACACACACACACACACACACACACACACACACACACACACACACACACACACACACACTCTCATATATGTTATAAATATACTTAGATAATTATATATCAATATGCTGCACACAAACACACACACACACACACACACACACACACACACACACACACACACACATGAATAGGTGTATATAATTCAAAGTTGTTGGGTGGGGTAAAAATATTAAGTTTGAGTTCAATTATTGAATGATCATATTGATATAAAATTAATTTGTATTGCTTGTTACTAAATTTTATTTAGAGTTGATATACCTATAAAGAGGACTGTGTACTTTTATTTTACAAAACCATGAAAATATATATTGAATATGTATAGATTGTGTGTATATTTAATATAAAAAACCATGGGATTAGATATGGGTTTCCAAACTCTTATAATTCCTATTTTGAAAGACTAAGTCTTTGTAAAACTATCCTAGAGTGAATACAAGGAGAGCTTAAATCATATCTTGACTTTGAGTTTTAAATTATTGAAAATGGGTTCATGCGAGGTAACTGTTATAACCAGTTTGACATTTATTAGTAAATTTTATTGGTGATATTGATGTTGAATTATATTTTAGTAAACATGATCTCACATACATATATATACAGAATAAATGATTTGTATTTCATTTATGTGAATGGTTATCACGAGAAAATTCTATTACTAAATGTGTAGTGTGTTTGGAGTATTTAAATATATGATTTTTTATATATAAGGAAGTTGATAGAGTTAAATTGTAATGATATATGTCAACTGATTGCATTAATGATTGTAAGGTTTGAACATGCATATAAACTGTGCAAAGATTTGTTTTTTATATGATTCAAAATAAATTTAGGTTAGATGTTGATTTGATATAATGGATACTTATGAAAACTCAAGAAAAAGTATAAACCTCCAATAATCAACAATAGTTTAATATAGGTTTATATGGTCGATTGTTTATAGTAATATTTTTTCAATAATTCAGGATAGTATTTTAAGTTTTAGACCCAAATTAGGGGAAAAGGGGTAATATATTTTAATTAGAGTTTACCATAAATGGATCACGACTTGGAAATAAGTGAATAGGAATATGGGTTGAAAAAAAATTTAAATCCAGTGATAGATCTTGATTGTTATTCTATGAATAGGAAAATTAAATAGTCTATTTTAATCATAAGAAGTTCTTAATAGAAATTATAAAATGAGTGTTAGTATAATGGAATAATATTTGTTTATGTGAGCAATATGTTTATGTGTGTATGTTAAAAAGATGCATAAATATATGAAATAAATTTGTATGAGAACTTAGGTACTCATATAAATATAAAGCTTATATTTTTTCATTTAGATGCATGCCTATAAATATAGTTACTAAGTTTTAAATTAAGTCACAAAATCCTTAGGGATATGACACTATCATTATATACATACAACCTCCTAAAAGTAAAACAAGTTGTATAAATGAAATATTAAGTTTCATGTGATAAAAGACCTTGTTTATGCGATATTTGATATTTTAAATTATTATGATTGGTTGGTTGTTAATATTTGAGTAATGTGTACATGGAAAATAAACTGTGATATGTTGATTGTCATAAATGTACTACATTTGAATTACTAATTAAAATTAGGAGCATGCAGTCTAAATAAAATTATACCCGATTGGTATAGTCCATACTTATTTATGTTTATTGTTTATGTGGTAAATAATATAGTTGAAATTCATTGCATAAATTTGACCCACTAAATGTATGTATTATTGATTATTCCTATCTTTAGCATGTTTAATTCTTGCTAATAGGAAGTAATTTGTTTGAGTTTGTTGGTTATAAATTATATAAATAAATTTCACATTACTAGTACTAACTAAGCAATGAGGCAAACTTGACTAGGTTGTTCAGCATCACCAATCCCAGATGAGGGTTACCTAATAAAGTGGTGTGTATAAATTTGACTGATCCTAAAGATCAATAACTATTTGAAAAATTTATCCAAAGTAAAGTTTAGTTAAACATTGTCATTTTATATGTATGATTTAGATGTTTATGTGATATTATGTTAGAACGCAATTTATTTATTGTATACATCATGTATTAGATAGCTAACAACACACAGGTATTAGCTTGTCTCTCTATATTCTTGTACCATCATTCTCTACCCATCCATGAAGTGAGCGCCACTCCCTTATTGGAGGGTATGCATTGGATCAATGGTCAATTTTTGGTGTGAAAAAGTGATTAGATAATACTTATCCTCCCCATAATAGTAATTATTTGGAGACTACACTAAGATTATCAGAGATACTAGAGTTCATGATATTCATGATCTATGGAACCTTGTATCTTGTAATGTATTTATTATTGAAACATTATGCCTATTGGAAATGTAATTCATTACTCAATGTACATTGACAGAAGTGGTTGTATTATTCTACCAACCATGGCTAGGAATATGTAATTACTTTCTATATGTAGATATGTTTTACTTCATATGATGCTAGTCATCAGTAACTAATAGATGTTACATGTTTATTTTCTGCTCAATGTACTTAGTTTTTAAACTAGGGTCTCAAATTAGATTTTCATGGTGATATTTAATGAAAGAATATGCGGAATTAATTTTTAAAAAAAATATGTTATTTTAATAAATCCCAATTTAGATGTTATAACATTAAATCTATGCATATATATTGCACATGCCTCAATCTGTCTCAAACTATGTATTTTTAGCATTCTTTAATTTCTAATAATGTAGGCAGAATATAATATTCGTAATGAATTATGAATTCTCACCATGTGCCATCCTATAAAAAATTATTTTCATATGATATAATATTTTGTATGCATTCAACTACAAATAATATAAAATAATGAAAAATCAAAAATGAAAAATTGAACTAATAGAATAAAACTACAAATAAAAATCATAAGTTTGTTTTATTATGATAAAAAAGTAAATGATTAAGTTCCTCCTCTATTTCAAGGTATTGTATTACTTCAAACAACATCCAATGTTATTCCATTAAGAAATTTTTTAAATTATCCCTATTCATATGAACTATTTAACTATAAAAATCTAGATTGGGGTTATCTAGGGTTAAAAGGGATAAAGATAGATTAATGCACAAAGGTGATAAACTATCTCTATAGTAAGCCAATTAGATTATAAACTCAAATATAATGTATGTTAAATTCATTAAACATATATAGGATATAAATAGTAAATAAAACTATGCTAGATATATAAATGAAAAGGAAATAATCTACTTAGTGGTGTCTAATGCTAATACAACGTTGGATCTAGAATAGGTAGAAAATAGATAGGAAGATGATTATGAAATAGTCATCAAATTCTAGATTGAGTGCCTATGGAGATGTGGACACTAGCATCACCCTTGGATAATTATGTCAATACTACTATCTAAATGTGACACATGTGTCTTATAATAAATCCTAGATAGATAAGGATGCGATCACCTATATGCTTATGGTTTTGTCTTCACCATCACTCTGATTTATTTAGATCTAGTTCATAGATTATTTCTTCTCATGAAATTTCACAAGCCTAGTTCTTAATCCTCATAGTGACCTTGGAAAAAATGGGTTATTGGGCACATGGTGTCGATTTGACCCCAAAGACCCCTTTGTTATTGAGTGTTTTCTATTCTGAAGAGGGCCTCATATAAATTTAGTTCTACCCTATGTGATCTATTTTGTCTTAATCATGCAATATGTGGAAAGAAATTAAAATAATGACCTAGCTTGTAACTTGGAAAATATATCTATTTGGTTTCTCATTTAGTAATTCAAACTTGTATATGTGTTGTTCCTATGACTGATATGATAATAGGATAAAGTAAGAAAATTTTTGCTTTATTAAGTGTTTGATTTAATGGTTTGTATATGTCTCCTTGATTTATGTTTGGTTGTTAATGAGCAATGAATGAGGATTTTTGTTATATTTATATTAGCCTTTTTAGATAAATAACTCACATTAAATCACTTAAGCTGACCATTAAGATATGTTTTATTTACAATATGGGTGACTCTAGGGCACTAGACACTTATGTCAGAGTAGGACACTTGCATCAATGCAAGTTTTTGTCCTAGAATATAACTTGAAAGTAGCTACATGCTTAAAGCTTGTAGAGGTGGAAGGTAATAAAGTTTTAGGCATCCTGGATAGGATAGAAAGTTTGTTTCATCAACATAAGACTAGTCAAACTAAGAGATAGGCCAAGGGACACAAGATAGAGTATATGTAAGACTTTTGAAAGAGGAAAAGGTTCATAACTGAGAGGAACAATCAAGGTGTAAGTTTTCCAAGTGTATAAGGCTGAAGTGATATATAATCCATAAATATAATCTACATTTGAATCACGTTTAATCTAGTGATGAAATTATTGGTTTAAAGATGAATAAATGCATACCTAGGTGTGTATAACATACCATGTCTTTTCTTGAGTCTAACATGAGTAATCTATTAGTGACTAACCTATAACCAAGAGCATGTTATAATAAATAATCATTGTATATAATCTACAATTGAAAGTATTGAAAAGATTGAAATTTAAAGAATAAGGTTTAGGAGTACATCAGTGTATTGATGTAATCACCTTGTCTATTAGAAAGTTGGTTTAAAAAGATATATCATTGTTAGGATCTAAAAATAATATTGAGACAAATACATAAATTAGGAAAGTGCATATATATAAAGAGATACAAATGAAAATACATTAGAAGACACATGCCTATAACCTTTGAGAAAAGGTGAGTTGCCACCCAATAATTGAGATGAACTCAACCATGTAACCCAACCATACTTATAAATTAATGAATATGAGTGAACAAAGCCAATTCATACTATCAAATTGGTGAGGTTAGATGATACAATCAAGTCCAACCTAAAAAATTGGCAAGCTCAAGTGATTTAATCATCTCAACCACACTAGAAGTGAACCAAATACTATAGTAGGTTGGGTCAATATAATTTGTAAGATTATATCCTAGTTAGTGGTGATAGTATTTAAAAGTGTTTTAAAATTTTAAATTTATTTTTATTTTATAATATTATGTGTACATTACATAACATATTCACCTTAGATATGCCTCATGCTAAAGCTATGTATAACAATGGTACTAATATATAAAATCATAACATAACTATGAATATGAATTATATGGATAAGTTATAAACTATGCACATGTGGAGAGCATGATTCCAAAGTGTGCATCCACTATATATGGAAAAGTCTGAATATTAAAATTGGTACCAATATGGAGGACATGTTTCTAAAACATGCCCCAATTCAATTTGGGTTTGTTAAAGACTAAATAAGTGTGGAGAACATGATTCTAAAGCCTGGCTTGATTAAATTTGATAAATGTTATAAATGTGACTAAATATAGGTAACATACATATAAATCATGCCTTCATTGAAACTATAAATTGTATGAAAAACTAAAAAAGTGTGGAGAACATTCTTCTAAAACATGCCCCATTTAATCTAAAAACAATGTTAAATGTGAAGAACCTACCTCTATGACATACCCCCACTAATATCCCCCCCTTTAAATTGATGTAAGAATACAAACCATTAGTTACCTCAACTCAAAATGATAAGACAACTATATAATCTATGAATGGAACCATGTAGCATATAGGAGACCATGTCTAGGAAATGTAACATTAAAGTGCATAACAAAATGTGGTAAAATGAAGGCATAAGATGCATGATAAAGATCATGGAAATGTATCAAAGAGTAACATTACAAGTTTAACATGAAAATAAACACACACACACATGAGTAATCTAAATAAAGTTAACATACAATGGTCTTAGGAGACTACAAACAAGGGGCGTGTTCAAATGCAACATAATTGAATGGATATGACTTAGTTAAATGTTCATAAAATCAAGGATGACATATTCAAATTTTCATACAATAAATAATGACATATTAAAATTTCAAAGAAAGAATACATAGGCATGAGGACCATAAATAGAGGAACATATTTAAATTCTCAAATAAGTAAGATAATAACAACACTAGACACTCAAGGAAGTGCATATATGAAAACAAATAAACCAACATAAACATATTATAATAGCCCATGGACAAAATTGGTTAGAATAAACATCAAGTGATTAACATATCAAGTACCTTGTATAACATAGAATCATGTATAAAGGCATGTGTAATTATGTATATGAGCTCAAAACATGATATTAACGAGACCATATAATGCTCTGTGTGTGTGTGTGTGTGTGTGTGTGTGTGTGTGTGTGTGTGTGTGTGTGTGTGTGAAGATTAAATAAGTGGATACATGACATGAGTAGAGGGAGGGCCCAACATATGAAATAGAAGTAAATCATGTATCTATGTATGCCTCTATCACACTCAAGTAGAATCATGACACACATGTGTTACATGTAAGAGTAACTAATAATTTACATTAACATATAACTAATACGTATATTCCAAGGATTCAATAGAGTATGTAGGTGTTGGAAATGATTTTGTATTTTTTTTATTTATTTATTTTTTTTTTGGTATTTTTGGCATATTATGAAGAGGAAAGATCATCCTATGATCTCATCTAAAGGATGGTCATTAGTATATACCCATTCATAACATTATGAAAATTATTTTTAGTACTAACAAAGAACATGCATAGGTGAAAATATATTTCATTATAGTATCTATGATGCTTTATGTATATATAATAAGAATCTAAGGTCATGAAATAGAAATAGAAGGAATATGGATTCATGGAACCCGTCTTTGTGTGTTCTATGTTTTATTTGGAATAACACTAGTAGAAACATGTTTAAGTGCCTAGGATGTCTAAATATGATGCATAATAAAAGATGAGGATTCTATAGAATCCATTATATGTATCTAATGTAATGGTCTCTTAAGTACTGACCACCTAGTAAAATGGATTTCCTATTGATTACCCTTTTTTTTTTTGGATTAACCTTAGTAGGTTTGATAGTTAACTACCTAGGTATAAGTATTTATTGTTCAAGAGGATGCTAAAGTAGGATTCTACGAACTATAATTACCCAGTTAGCAAGAATGTATTTGACACACTTGTTCACTATAGAAGATACTTCTTGAAGTGTATGGATCAAAGGTATTACCAATAACATATCAAAAGTTTACCATGTAATGTATAGTTGAAAAATTAGTAACCAAATTTATGGGACCAACCTATAAAGGTACATCAATCTTTCCAAAAACCTTTTTGAAGGTCCCATCAAATACTGTAATTGATCTAGAAGAAGGATGCAAACTGTGGTGAGTATAAACTAGATGTGCAAGTAATCTCTTGTTGTAAACATTTTTCATTAAAAAATAATGATCATATTAATCATCCTTAATCTCAGTGTCAACAAAATTAATAGAACATCTCTAAACCACAGAAGGTATATGACATGTATAAGTACCAATAATACTATTTAATGAATGTCTATAATGTGATGGAGGATTATATGCATTATTTACCATTTAGACTTTTAGTTCTTTCTTAGAATGGTCTTGTAGAATATTGTTAAAAAAATTCCATTTTGGTTAATCACCAAGTTAGAAATTTCATTCTTTGGGAGGATTATAAAATTTAATCTTTTAGTCATCAATAATGTATTAGATATTATTCCTCAAGGAAAAACATTTATTCATGGAATGCCCTGTTCCCTAGTGATAATAAAAATAAGCATTCACACCATATCCTTTGGGTAAAGGTATATTCATATCAACATTTATATGATGAGGAAGAGATATAAGATGACAATCTACTAAACATGGGATTAATGAAGTGGGAGCCTCAAGTAAACATGTAAATTATCTCTTTGGTGCATTATATAAGAGAAGACGATTAGGATAATGTGAAACTATGTTAACCATGGTGCATGCTTCATTTTTAGGCTCATAAGGTTTTAACTTATAGCTTGATTTATTGTCAACTTGGTACTAGATGTAGATGTAGCTAGTTTGCCTACTACATACTTGAGCTTATTCAATGAAATAATCTTCATTTCATAGTCCTATATAACTTGACACAATTCATCAAAAGATTTGAACTCCTTAAAAATGATGGAATCTTTTAAATGATAAGGAAAACTTTTCTTGAATATGTCTTGTAACTCCTTATCTTCCATAGGATTAGTCAATTCAGGCAACATTATCTTACACCTCATGACATATTCATTGATAGGTACATTTGTTCCATACTTAATTTTGGAAATTTGAGCATAGGAAACCTTTTTGGAAATATAAATGGAAAAGTGTGACAAAAATTGATCTTCAAGAGGTTTGAATACAATCACAAATTGAAAGAGGTAAATCATAAAACCACCTTAAAGCATAGTCCTTGATGATGTTTAAGCATAATTTTCTCAACATTTTTTCATTAGAGGAATAGTCAAGGCACGTTGTATAAAAGGATCACCCTTGCTATCATAAAATGTTAACATAGGTTCAACAGAACTAGTTGATAAGGGTGCAAAGATATCTCAAGTGGAAGAGGGTTATGTAACACATCTTGGGAATAAATATCATGAGCATATTTAAAAGAATTAATTTCAATTATTATAACCCTATCCTCCATGGTCTCTATAACATGGAGTGTTTAAACTATGAACCCATTGGGATTTAGATTACCAAGCTGAGTACTCACCAAAGGGGATGCAATCATTGTTTAAATATACATATAAATTGGTATTTGAGTTTAAACATTTGTTAACTCAATGGTAGATGTAACAATAGTAGTTTATGAAAACAAAAGTTAAAATACATATTACATGCCCCCACTAGATGTAGTCAGGATAAATCAATTATGGTACCTTCTAAGGACTCAACATCAATATGTGAAGAGGCCTTAGATTTTTCATGTATCTTCTATTTGAAAATAATTTTTTGCATTAAATTTTCCATTGATTCACAAATAAAAAATTTATAATTTACAATAAAATACAAAAATCAATAAAATACAAAATATAAAACCCTAAACCATGTAGGGTTTGGTGGTCAAAGGTCAGGTTCACCAAATGATTAACCCTAAAAATATATATTAGGGTTATCTAAGGATTATGTGAATAGAGGTATCCTAATGTAAAAGGGTGATAAAATATCTCTTCATCAAGCTAATTAAATGATAGACTCAGATATAATATATGTTGAATTCATTAAACTATGATAGGCTAGAAATAGTAAGCACAACTATGTTAGATATATAAAAGAAAAAGAAAAAATGTACATAGTTATTTTTTATGATAATACAATTATATAACTACAATAGGTAGGAATTAGACTAGAAGATAGTTCTAGAATAGTCACCAAATTTTTGATTTAGTACCTTTAGAGTCGCAAACACTAGCATCAGCCTTGGATTGTTGTGTCATCACTATTGTCTAAACTTAAAGTAGGTGTCCTGTAAAAACTAACTTATAGAAAAGAATGTGACTACATGGAAGATTATAGGTTTGTATTTTAATTTTATATGGGGTATTTATATTTAGGTCATAGACTATCACTCCTCATGAAACTTTAAAACTCTAGCTCTTTATCCTTATGTTGACCTTAGGAAAATGGGTTAGTGGGCACACATTATCGAGTTGATTCTAAAGACCCCTCTTTAATTTAGTTTCTAATCAACTAATTTTAGAGAATTTAGCACATGACCTCTGTACAAGTGCAGGGTTACAAAGGTAACCATATTAATTATATGAAGTACTTTATGCAGGAGAGATAATATCAACCTTAATCTCCTTTGTAACTATTGAGTCTCATATTTACCTTGTTTGGAAATTTATTACATAATACCAATGTAACCTTTAAAACTCTAATCCATTAATCTAAATATCCATTTAATTACTATTTAATATGATCTTATCTAAAAAAATAATTTTATGATTAATAGCATACTGCGAACCTAGTATTAATACTTTACCCTAGGTGATCACAAAATAAAAATATTTATAGTATCACACTATAATGAAATTTATGTTTGAGAAGATGGGAGTATGGTTCTATTACCTTATTATTATATTAATTACAAACACCTAGGATAGAGGAGTTTGTGTTTTAACCTTTCATGGTTTTATTATGTAAATCCGAAGCTAGATTAAATGGATGGGTTTGTTGCTAATCTAGAATAAAATTGGAATTTATTGAATCTATAGAGATTTCCAAAAATAGTAAATACAAGGAGAAAGGGGACTTATCTAGATGTACATAAAGCTTTTCATGGATCTCAATACTGAAGATGACTCAGTAGACATAGAGGAATATTTTGTATGTTGACTATTTCTTGAGATATGGAATCAAATAATAGTTCCCCCTTTATGATAGTAGCACCATGTGGTGCTAATTCCCAATTATAACTCTAGTTTCCTTCATGCAATGATTATCTGTAATGTTTAGGGAAGCTACAAGAGTTTTTGGAGGTTATGTGGGTGATTTTGTACCACATGAGAACTCACCTGTGTCATTTTTTTATTGATTATTTTAAAAAATGCTAATTAATACCTGCAAACATTAAAATTTGAACCAATAGAATGTAAAAGGAAAGGAAAAAATGGGTTGTGGGATGTTAAAATTATACGTAGCAAAACCCCTATTGTCTTGGCAACTGCCTACATTAAACCCAATGCTATGAGTCTCAGATCACATTTATTTTCTATTAGGGAATGTGAACCATCAAATTTCATTATATTCTAGGATGAATTTCACTTAGGCCCTTCCTTGATCAGGCATGCAAATGTCTTGATGTGAAATTTGAGTAGTATGTGGAGTATTTGAGTTGTAATATTGGTTGATTTTATGTAAATAAATCCCAAAATAGTAAGTTCTAGATTTAAAATACCTTATGAGGCTCTTTACATTAGAATATATTTATTATGAATATAATATGTTGTTCATTGGCCTACAAGTCATGAAAAAGATATAAAAAATGTAATAAAAATGTCACAGAGGGGTTATGACTCAAACATAATGAAAGGGTATGTCAAAAAGTGAATCTAAAAGTTGATAATAACATCATGTGGTGCTATTATCCTAAAATTAGTGGTAATGTCCTCAAACTTACAATAGAGTAAATATTAAGGATGATAGGCTAGGGCCCCATAGGACTAGGAAAATGTGACCTATGACTATTGGGGTATCAAAAAAGTGTAAAATAAGACACAAAAAGATAAAAAAAGACCATGAAAACAAGGACTATAACCATTAATAAGACCCTTGTGTGAAAGAGAAATAAAAGACATAGTGCTTTGTGGTTACTTGAACAAATTAAAAATTTTACATTTGCCCCCTTTTACTCTAATAATGCAATGAAATGGAATTACTAGAGTAAAATAAAATATAAATGAATACTTGTACTCACCTATGTGAATGTAATTTGGATTTGGATGACTTCTTGGATAGAGAAGTGGGTAAGAATTGATGTGTAACTTGTGAAACGAAGCATATGATGTAAATGCCCCTATACTAAAACTAAGTGTGTGGAGAAACAAGACTCACTTGATACCATTTTGAATCTAATTAATGAAAATTGAAGGTGTGAAGAAGTAGGGTTCAGTTACTCCCACTCTGAATATAACTAATTTAAGATAAAGATGTTGAGAAATAAATCTCACTTACCCCACTCAAAATCTAAGTAATGGAAAGTTAAGGTGTGGAGAAGCAAGGATTATTTTCTCCCACTCTTAATATGAGTAATGTAAGTTGAAGGTGTGGAGAAACAATGCTCACTTTACCCAAATTTTAATATAAATATGTAAACTAAGTATGGTGTAGTGGTATGGATCAATCACTATAGATGTCCCTGTGACCCAAAACTGGTGAAAACCTAGTGATGATATTGGTGAATCTTGATAAACCTAAAAAGGGGATCAAGAACACATGCTCTGCATCATTTCCACTAATCTTTATATTTTATTAATGTAGCTATATATCAAAATATCTAAAAAAATTTGAATACCTATGTCAAAGTTGTTTATCTATGTAAATTATACATCAGAATACTTGTTTAAACTCGTGCAAACTTGTGCACTTATACATCTAAAAATCTATGACTCTGAATGCTTGTGTAAACCTATATAGGCCTATGTGTCTATATATCTACAAAAAATTGACTCTGAATGCTTGTGTAAAATTGTGTAGACCTATTTGTCTGTATATCTAAATAACTTGCACATCTTAATGCTTCCATAAACATGTGTAGACCTATATGTCTACATATCTAGATAAACTATCAATATAAAGGCATGTGTAATCCTATATAGATGTGCATGTCTATATATATATATATAAATAACATGCATCTGAAAGCCTATGTAAATATACGTAGACCCATGTGTCCAAATCTCTATAATTTTGTGACTTTAGATGCTTATGTAAAACCAAGTGTCTAAAAATCTTAATGTAAATTTGTATGTTTGAATTAATCTATGAATATTTGCCCACACTTTTGGCAAGAGATCCAAGACTATGATGAAGATATGTAACCAAAATTGGTGAGGAACAATTGTGCTAGTGTCTACTAGGTTATTATGATGTTGTATTAGCTTTCAATAATGTATTGATTATGTCATAGTTTGATAATTTAGTGTGTATTTGGATAGTTACTTGGTGTATTGTATGGTTAATAGAATGTGATTTCTTTTGTCCTTCTATAAGTTTGAAGATGATGATAGGATTAGTTTAAATAATATGGGATAGAGTGTATCAGTGTCAAGTCTTATGTGCAAGAAATGGTTCATGAATCAAAGCTATGGTTCTCAAGATATGGAAATAACATGAGAGTTATATTAATTAAAAATTTTAGCACATAGGGGTAACCTTAATAAGGTGTCATTGGTTAAGTTATGACTTAAATTGGTTATTTTGAATCATCATTAATGCATTTTTAGGATTTGAGTGGAAAAAATATTCAGTTTAAGAGAGAAACATGCTGAGGATATGAGATGCTAGTTTACTGCACTATGTGTAGGTCAAGGCACATATTCAGGTTGAGGATGAGGTTCACTTGGTAAGAGACCCTAAATTTTCCTATTTTTTTAATCATATTTTTGGTTTATTCTATTGATTTTATGAGAAAAGACTATTTTGGGCTAGTTTAGAGAAAGCTATCACTATTATCCCATCTAGTTACTAATGTCCAGATCCTTACACTATTGTCTAGAATGTGGCACTATTGTCCAATGCCACTATATTATTGGTAGTGCTAGTGTCTAGTAGGCCTAATATATGATGCTTAGTATGGTTGACTAGTTTCTAATTCTTATTTTTGTTTGTTGATTGTAGCATTGTTTTATTAATGTTAAATTTTGTTGCAATTTTCTAGGTTTATGCCCATATAAGGAAATTTTTTATGGGTAAGATGATGGAGACCATTCAGGGTTTTCCCATGTTTGATGTTGAGATATATGTGCTAGAGAGAGTAGTCTTATAATATGTTGCTTTCTTAGAGCATATGCCCTAGGATTAGCATATGATCACTGTACTATGTGAGAGGTGAAATGTGGATACATGTAGATTCTAACTACCTATGAGTGAGATGAGTGTGACATTAGATTATGTATAAAATATCCTTTAGATAATAATATCTAGGTAACAAGATATATTATAGGATTCTACTGGTCCTCAAGATAAACAATGGGCATCTAAGTACTTCTCTCCCATAGTGTAAGGGACTCATCACTCAGGGAGTTAGAGTAACATTTTGTTGACCATGATTATGATGGATGATATTTTAGGATTGTATAAATTTCTAGATATGTTTTTGTTTTCATTTATTTCCATAAATGGGAGTGGTGTCTCTATCCCATATAAGATGCATACTATAGTGTATGATATTTAGCATCATGGTATTATGTAGTCTTGGGGTTGTACCATATTAGATCATTTATACAAGAACATGTACCACTTTAAATAGGAGATGAGTGTTGGGCGACCAATATATTGACACTATTACATTATTGGGCATATGAGCACATAGA
>JARHVA010006852.1:187500-222500 GCA_037957365.1 Torreya grandis
GGAGATGTGATAGCATAGACCTAGTTCGAGGTAAACGAGCTATCACCCTCATTTGGGTTTGTCTAAGAACTATATTTGACTATGGTAAGTGGGTTTGGGGAGGATTGTTTTGTATCTTTTATATTTTTAGGTTGAATAGAAGGTGATTTATTATCTAGTGAATGTAAATTATGCACATAAGAAGAAGTGTGTGTGTGTGTGTGTGTGTGTGTGTGTGTGTGTGTGTGTGTGTGTGTGTGTGTGTGTGTGTGTGTGTGTGTGTGTGTGTGTGTGTGTGTGTGTGTGTGTGTGTGTTATCATGTGATATATTATTTGGTTGAACAAAATAAATATGTGAGGTAAGAGAAGAAGTAGAATTTGTATAATCTAAGTCATCTTCATCATAATCACAATAATCATTATTATGTCGTGGTTCATCAAAATCAAAATTTAATTTGTTTGAAGAGGTAAGAGTAGAAGAAGCATCATCCACATGCTCATTAAGAAAAGGGGAAGGAGAGAATTTTACCTTTTTACTACTATGCAATGTATCATAATGTGTAAATGTAATGTAGGGCATTTATTCACTAGTATTTTTGAAATGCAAGCATGATTATCATCTTCTATTTTGGGATCAAAGGAATGATAAGTAACAACCATGTTTAATTTTTGTACATTATGGCATATAGGAGAAGATTTATAAACATGTGAGTTATCTATTTGTGGAAAATAATCATTTCATTGAGCTTAAAATATGAATGAAAGTGATAAAGTAATTTCATATACCTTAGTTTGTGCATTACTAAAAGGTGTGACATCCTTTGTATTTGGTTTTTCAAGTGTAATTGAGAAGGGCAGAGAAGATGCATTTTTATTATCTAGTTTACTTGAATCATGAAAAAGTTATTTTCATGTAGTGCACTTATATTGATTTATTTTTAAAAATGAAGTAGTAAAACTACTTCAAAAGTTAGGATCACATTGGAATAAAACACTACCAACAGGAGGTTCCTTTAGCATTATATTGTTAATCTGTATTTTAGGAGTAAGATAAGAGTAAGAGTAAATAAAATTATGGTGTATCTAATGTGTCCTCATGTTCATTTGTATTGTCATGCTCATAATAATCCTGATATCCATAATTATAATGATACTCATCATCATCATTATAAATAAAATCATTATCATGTTCTAATGTACAATATTTAGAATATGTCCATTCATTATTATAATCATGAGAAAAAATAAAAATTTCATCAAGTATATGAGGGTTTAAAGACCTTTTAGATGCCATTTTGAACATGCCAAGGAGATAGTGTAAATAATGAATAACAAACACACAAGATGTAGAATATAATCTAACATAAGTATGTGTGCAATGTGTGAGTTTATTGAACAAAAATTGTAATAGAAAATAGGAATATTGTTCAAACCTTATTTGCTAATGTTTGTGTGTATAGGGACCTAGTATGTGGATCTAGGGTTTTTGATTTAGGGATCTATTGAAAATATTTAAATTAAATTAAATAAATAAAAACTTACTAAAGGATTAATTAATTTAGTTAGGTTAGGTCAAAAAATTAAAAAAAAGATTTGTGTAACCCTAATTTAATATACCAAATTTATATGAAGTAAAACCTAAGGAAAATTAAGGTTTTGAATCTATATTCGAAATAAAATGGGTTCACCAAATATTTTAACCTTTTATGGTTTTACTATGTAAATCCTAAGCTAGATTAGAGGGTTGGATCTATTGCTAATCTATAATAAAATTAGAATTTAATGATTCTATAATATTTTCAAAAAATATTAAATATGAGGAGAAAGGGGACTTATTTCAATGTACATAGATTTTATCACATATTTGAGTACTAAAGACCGCTAAGTAGACATAAAGGAGTGTTTTATCTTTTGACTATTTTTTGAGTTCTAGTTGTGGATAGTAGTGCCCCTTTAGGACAATAGCACCACATGGCACTACTGTCTAGTCTTGGCCCTAGTGTCCTTATTTTAATGACTATATGCAACTTTTAGATAAGCTACAGGAGCTCTTAGAGGTCCTATGGATGATTATGTATCACACAGGATCTTGCTTATGTCATTATTTTGATTGATTATTCTATAACAATCCTAATAAATACCTACAAACATGAAAAAATGAACTAGTTAAATGTAAAATAAAAACCAGGTTTTGTAATATTACAATCATATAGAATAGAACCCCTATTGTCCTAGACATTGCTTAAATTAACCCCAATGATAGTGGTCTTAGATCACATGTTTTTATCCATTAGAGAATGTGAACCCCTAACTTTCATAATATGTTAGGATTAATTTCACCTAGGCCCTTCTTTGATCAAGCATGTAAATGTCTAGGTGTGAAAAATAAGTAGTATGTAGAGTATTTGAGCTATACTATTCATTGATTTTATGTAGATAAGTGCCAAAATAATAAGTGCTAGTTGTAAAATGCCTTGTGAGGCTCTTTATATAGGAGTATCTTTGTTATGAATATAATAACTTGTTTGTTAGCCAAAGAGTCATGAAAAATATATGAAAAACATCAAATAAGGGTCTCTAAGGTGTTTGGACCCAAACATGGGTAAAATGGACCATCAAACATTGAATCCAAAAGTGGATAGTAGCACCATATGGTGATAATATCTTGAAAGTGGTGATAATGTCCAAAGGCTCAAAATAGAGAAAAAATTAGGGATGATAGGTTAGGGGCCCATATGATTGGGAAAAGGTAACCTATGAGTGTTAGGGGTATCAAAAATAGGAAAAACAAGATATAATAAAGATGAAAAAGACTCAAGATGATCATGTGAACAAGGACTATAACCATTACTAAGATCTTTCTGGGAAATAACAACAAAAGATATAACACTTGTGCTTGCTTGACCAAATTAGGGTGTCTACATTTTGTAACAAATAATCTCTTAAGGATGGTAAACCCTTGGTTTGAATTATTTGTGATTGATGGGAGGAGAAAAATAATGGCATTTTTGAGGCAAGTGATAATAGAAGGAGTTGCCATTAACCCTAGGTGGTTGTGATAGAAAGGATTAACTTCATTTATAATATATTTATTTAAAATGTGTCCCTATTTTTTAAATTCATCATCAATGATGCTCGTGAACCTATAATCTCATTCAATGTTTTAGTCTATCAAACTCAAAAATTTTCAAATATATATATCTTGAGATTTTCAATTAAACTATACACTAGCCAATACAACTAAGCTATAAATAAATGGAGCATAAATAATTAGATTTTGATTTATATTCCACAAGGAGTTGACATGGAAAACACTTTGAAAATATGACCTAAAATATATAAATGGATTGTTCATGACTCGACCCCATCCTTTCAATAGATATTATAAAAATATTTTTTTTAAATCTTATTGTCCTTAATATGGGGAAATATTTTTGGAAACTAATATTAAAACTCCAAGATCAATGTAATATCACTAATATTAAAACTCTAAGATTTATAGGTGTTTAACATGTCTAAAAAATTAATTTGTGTATTACTTTAAGATAAATTTTAATAGGAGGAAATTACATATTACTTCATTCAAATCTAAAATGAATAAAGTGTATCCCAAAACATGAGGAAAAATGTGGAGCTAATCTAACTCAAAGAATAACAATATTATTACTTAAGAAATAATAAAGTATATATTTATTTGTCATGTTTAACACTTTCACTATAAAGCCATACATGTTAACATGAAATATGTGACTATGATTGAAGACCAATATCAATTAGTTAATGAATAAAAAATTATAATCATGCACTTTATGAATTCAAATTATGCTTAATGAGATATGTTAGGTGGATAAAGGCCATGCCCAATAAACATGGTTGTATATGTCGTTATCATTTCTAAGAGGACCATGGATAGATTTGAGTAAGGAATTTATTTTGGTGTTTTGAAACATGTAGAGAGGTAATGATTCATTTATTTTTTGTAGACATGTTTTCTAATATGGTTCATTTTATTTCATTTAAGAAAACCAATGATGGCAATAGATTATCAAAAATGATTGTTAAGGATTTTGTGAGATTGCATGTTGTTTCAAAACCATTACATTAGATATGGATACAAAATTTCTAAGTCATTTTTAAATAAATATACATGGAGGAAGTTGGGAACTAAGCTATAATTTAGTAGATCAAACCACCCAAAACTAAATGGATAGACAAAAGTAGATACCATGAGCCTATAAAACTTGTTGACATGCATAGTTGGAGAGAAGCCC
This sequence comes from Torreya grandis, assembly GCA_037957365.1. Taxonomy (NCBI): domain Eukaryota; kingdom Viridiplantae; phylum Streptophyta; class Pinopsida; order Cupressales; family Taxaceae; genus Torreya; species Torreya grandis. Next base: position 191,751 of record JARHVA010006852.1, read on the forward strand.
AAGGAATGGGACTTGGATTTACCCCAAGTTGAGTTTAAATATCATAGTTTAATGTACACATCAACATGAAAATAACCATTTCATATTTTTTGTAGCTACAAATTGCGTATTGAGTTAGTGATGCAAAAACATTTACAGAGCACATACAAAAGTTACAAGAAGAAGTAAGAGGAAAGATACAAATAAAGTCATGAAAAGTATACATCAGTAGTAGATGTAATAATAAGGTCAAAAGTATTTGAAAAATGATATTTCGTGATGGTATAGTTTAGGAAATAAATATGTTTAGAAGGAACATATAACAATTTGGAGTACAAGAAAGTTAGTTTGTGTAGAATTATAAATAAAATCAATGGAAATACTTATGAGTGAGTTTACACTAGAAATTTTATATCTCTATTATTTAATATTTTAGATTTATATGATTTTCAAGGATAAGATGGTGAAGGTGAATAACACAAAAAGTCGATAGGAAGCAATAGGTATCAAAGAATAAGAAATAAAAGCTAGTGCATGTTTTGGATAAGAAAATAGTGAACACAAGATAAGGAACCTATAAAAAGTATGTGGTACTGTTGGAGGGACTAGAATAAGAAAACAACAATTAGATTTTAGAGTCAGAGATTATTTTTTTTGACAATAATAAATGGCAAGGTTTTAATTAGGAAATCTCATAGGAGCTAATTTATTTTCAAGTAGATAAAAATGATGTGGAGACCGAACTTCTATATACCATAAATTTTGATCCATAACTTTGTTTGAGCTCTTCTTTATGCCAAAAAAATTGTATATAAAAGGATAATGTGATCATAACTTTCACTAAGTAGTTAGTTTCATTTTATACATATTTATTAGGCCATAAATGATCATATAAATGTCTAAAATTGTATTTTACTCTTTTTTTAATAATATTCAAATCTTATAAACTATATATTTCTATAACTGGACATAAACTTCAGTTAAAACTCATCTCTTAATGTATATTTAGTATGTAGAGAATATGTAAAATTTTTTAGATTCATATGAGCTTTCATGTAAAACATAATAAAAATAGTGGTTTAAGCACTTGTTGAACTTTCTTTAAATATAATTAAGTAATTTTTTATTCATTCAATGAGAATCAATAAATAAAATTGTTTTCATATAATTTCTAGCTTTTATGTCTATTTATACTTTACTTAACTAATCAATGTTTTAATTATAACTTCAAATATATCAATTAAAAAAATGCATATTACACAATTAAACGTTATTATGTTCATCACTCAAGTCATCATTATAATAGTTCATACTCTTTTTCATTAAGGTACTCTTAGTGCAATCACTAACACCATCCGGTTTCCCTCTCATGATTACTTTAAAAAAAAAAATACACACATGAAGATTTCAAAAAAATAGATCATATTGACAAAGTGAAAAAAAAGTTATGAATATTTTAATTATTTCAAAAAATAACTTAAACCATTTTTTCACAAAGTGTGTGACATGGTCTTGTCATCACTAATCTATAAGTTATACTACTCCATAATTAGTGATTTCAAATATGAAACTAATGAATAAGTTATACTTTTCTTTATTCTGAAATAAGAAATATAAACTCTATATTAATTTAGTTTTAAATTTTTATAATACACATTTATAATAATTATCCTTTTTAATGTGATAATATTGTGTTTGAATATCTTTTTGTTAATTTTTATTTTAATTTTTCTGAATTCAACCAAAGCCACAATTGATCGTATGGGGAATATTTATTTCAATACCTTAAACATATTTCCATGGCACTTTTAATAATTAAAATATATCCTACGGAGACCATTCATTTCACTAAAAAATTCCACTAATGGGGCAATGGGACCACATTCTCTCCGAAGACAACCCTCGTAGTATATTTAATTGTAATGGACTCATACTTTGACGTTTTTTAACCTACATAAAACTGTATATAAATGTTAAGGACACAGTATCAAAATTTTCCCATTTACATTTATCTAATCCAAAATAATAATATAGCATCTCCCTTATATACATGGAAGTCATAATAGCATTTCTTTCTTTGGGGCCAATTTCTTTTTTAAAAAGTTGAAGTATTTATATTTATATTTATATTTATATTTATATTTATATTTATATATATATATATATATAACATTTAATATGTGTACACATATTAAATAAATTTAATTTGATTAATTCATTGAACTAGAAAATTAGTTCACCTCATTATATAACTCAAGAAAATTGAGTTTCAACCAAAAACATCTCTAAAAGGATTATTTCAGTATGGTAGTGAAACTACTGCTGAAGTATAATTGTGTTTATGTAACCATAATAATGGGGAAGATAGTGCAACTTCATATGGGTAATTATTATTTATAATCTTGGCACTAGTAATACCATTAAAAATAGGGATGATAGAATACGGATGCCAGTTCAAAGGGATGTCCAAAAAATAAGAGGTAGTTGTAAATTCTTAAAATATTGGTGTATTTTCATAATATTTTGGTTGTATGTATTTTAAAAAATTATAAGAAGAGATCCATCTATGGTAACCATATAATATAAAAATTAGAACTTACGAAACTATTAGTCTGCATTAAGAGTCAAGTTCGCTTGCTGCAATTGTATATACATGTCCAATAATGTTAACAAAATTTCTCTCTTTAATTATTGAACTGATTTGGAATCCACTGGTGTCAGAAATAACATTTATAAGTATGAAAAGAATAGGTAAAACTTTAGATATCAAATCTGTAATCCAAATTCACTTTTAGATTTGTAATCTAAGTTCATTTTTAGTTGATTGTAGGAAGGATTGGAGAAAGGAATAGAGATAAGCTAGTCAGTAAAGATATCAAGATACTTGCTGTAATTTTTTCATTGAAATTTTATAATTTATATTTGGCCAGAGAAAGTTTGCTAACCTAGTAAATTTATACTTGCAACTGATTTTTCAGCATTTGAAGTATTGTAGACACCTTTGTTTGACCTTGTTATTTATATGGTTTTATGCGTACTTTAATTGGACATTACATTATTGTTTTATTTTTAAATTTTATAGTTACAGTTCCAAAGACTCGTCACATCAATTCTAATTTCGTCCAAGTATTTTAACTATTATTTTTAAACATTTGTTTGAGAAAATGAAACAACAAACTCAAATATTATAAACTCTATCAAGAATGGTAAATAAATTTCTATAGATTATCTAGATATCTGAGAAGAATAATCATTTAATTACATTGTAAAAAATTTATCTGATTTAAAAAAGACCAAAAAAAAAAAAGAAAAAAACAAAAAAAAACAATCTACCTTACAATTCTAATATTTATAATAAAAGCTAAAATCAATAGGTGATAGAAACTCCACAAGAAGGAAAATAAATTATTCCCAAGAGAATTATTACACTATAGTCATAGATGGAAATTTTCACAAAGCCCTAATACGTTATTCCTAAAGAGAATTATTACACTATAATCATGCATTAAAATTTTCACAAATCCCCATTACGTTATTACCAAAAATAGGAAAACATATCAATAAGATCTATGAATCCATGGACATGATGATTCCTACTCCATGCATAAAGCTTGGCATCACAGTGAATGATCACAATGAGAAATAAGAAGAGTATTTCACGGTGAGCATGAACAACCTCAAAAAATAAAAGGTACTAAGGTTAAATTTTAACACACTCCTTTCATGATTGAAATTAAGGACCACATTAAATCATTTTAAAAGAAGCAGCTAATGATTTGTTATAAAAACTATTCTATAAAATAGAAGTATATTTTAGTGTATATATATTTAATAAATCTCAAAATATTTATTTCGCAAATCTTAAAATAGGGGATCATGCTCTAATTTTATGACAAATATATATAGAATCTTATAATAAAGGAAAAAATTATCCAATTTAGATTTATTCTAAATCTGAAAAGAAAGAATTATCATTTTCACTCCGTTTCAACCATGTTCTTATGAATCTCCGAAGTGAAAAAGAATCCTCAGTTTCCTCACGATCAAACATTCTCAAAAATATTTACCCTTTGATTTGCTAATCCTTATGCGTAGCTCTATATTCAACTATTTTATTTGTTATCTATTTATGTATATCTACAAATTGTTTCCATTGAAGGAAAATTATGTCAAACGAATGTTTATCCCAGTTCTTGAGCTGATTCTTAATAACCTAAATTTTAGATTGGAAAAATTCTATCACACTTGTATCTCATCTAATAGTATAGAAACATCTCTGTTGGATGAGATGGTTAAGTGTTTTCATCTTTTTGGATAAAACTGATAGAAATAAGAAAATAATCCATCCTTTAGGTAATAATGTTTATAAATCTGCATTTTTTCTCCAATTATCAATACCCTCATCCATAGATGGATCTAGTAATATATGAAGAAAAATCTTTTATATTGTAAATAGAGATTTTAATGAGGTTGAAGTCCCCTAAATATCTAGTGATCCACTTTTATATGACTCAATAGCTATTCCAAAGTGATCGGAAGCAATTGAATTTGGACAACAGCTTGATCAGTGTAGTTTTAATCTTCTTTAATAGTCTCATTAGGGAAAGGGTTATTACATTCAATCTCCCTTTACTTCTCACTTAGCTTTTTTAGATTAAAAATGGTAATGCCTAACTTCTAATAGTTATTCTTCTCTTATGCACGAATTTCTACTTCCAAATACACATACAAAACTATTTGTAGACCCATGTCAATTTATGGAGCTTATCCAAAAGAACTAAATTTTATACCATGATTATTCTTAAAATATTTTGATTTCGTTAACAATTTCCCTTTTGACATGATGACAATTTATTCTTAAAATATTTTGAGTGTGTTTCATATTTTGGTGAAATTCTGATAAGTCCATCTTTCCTGCATATTTAATATGTTATTACATATTTGAGATGTTTAACCAATATTTTCCTTGGTAAAAACTGAAATTTATTCATTTAATAATTTTCTCAAGATCTTCATTTAATAATGTTATCAATATTTTCATTTAATAATGTTGTCAATATCTTCATTTAATGACATTTCTTCATTTAATAATAGGGGCAGCGACAGGGCCTTTGTTTTGGTAGAATCTTTATAGGTGAGACTGGATCCAACTACAACAAAGGCTTTATTGCCTATTGTGGCTAAAAATGAAAAAAAAAATTTCAGGAGTGGATGAGGAAGATGACGGCCAGTCTACAAAAGGGGGTGGCACCCAAAGAGAAGGACATCAACACCATTCTTATGTAGAAGTTCTTTCAAGGAATGGATTGTTTAACTTACCTATCAATCGCCATAACTATTAGTGTAGTATTTTTCATGCTTTTGGTTTTACATATATAATTGTTAGTCAGCTTGCTTACGGTTGTTAAAGGTCGTTAGGGGAAACACACTTAATGTATCTTTTAATTGTGAGTTGAGTCATTACCTTTTTAGTGACATAATCTCTCACAATGATATGTACATTATTTGGTTCTTATTGCCAAATGAATTAGTTAATGAAAGTTTATTAAGGCCAATTTTATTTTGTATTGCTCTCACCGAATCCTAAGGTTTTATTATAATCTATGATAATTAGAGATCTTAGAGTGATCTGACATGGTATTAGAGCACTAATTTGATGGTCATTTTACCATTTATGAAACATTTAGTGAGATCTTTCTTGCTGGCATTCTTGTTGGTTTTCTTGATTTTCAATAGTTTCATAAGTTTGGTGGGATTTTGAGAAAATCCATGAAAACTATATAGCTAAAGTATCCAATTAAAAAAATGGACAATGCCATCATATTCATAATGCATCAAAATCCTAAAAGCGAGTATAAACATGACACATATTTGCAACATCCATTTTCAACCATTTTTGTAGGGTTTTAGAGTTTATTTTTTTATCATTTCACCCATATCCATACAATGAGATTCTCAAATCAAGATAAATTTTTAGAGGTTTTCTATGTTTCTCGAGTTCTCAAATGGGTCTCTCTTAATTTTTGGAGGAGTTATACCCAATCTATAGATTTTTGGATCTTTTAGTTTCAACGGAGTTTTTAATCCTTCAATGCAGTTTTGATGGTTTTTGTTCTTTGTCAAACTTTTCATAGTAGGAAAATAGGTTTGGATGGTCCTTTCAATATTTTTGGGCATTCACCCTTATGTTTGCAAGTCTGATAGAACATGATATCCCTACTCATAAACCATTTCAGTCCTAATGTCTCTACTTACATGACTTATAGATCCTAATGATCTTACTCATAGACCTTACAAAGTCCAATGATAGTGTTTGTAACACCGACATACCCTGATGGCCCTACTAGTAGACTCCTCAAAACTTTTTATATATGCAATAACACCTTGTGGAAACTAATAACATTGCCAAAAAACCTAAATATTTTAACGACCCCTTTTGAACATTCTGACATCGAAGAGGATGTCAATTTTAACTAGGTAAAAATTTCACCCACAAGAGGACTTAACCCTCTAGTCATATGAGAAATAATCCCCTACTCACTTTGAACACAATAGTTCTTAACTTGTACTCCAAAGGGCATTATACATTTCTTGAATAAGTTTATTCCTAAATTTTTAATGTTTTTGTTCCAAGGGAGCTCATGTTTTTTTTGGATGTTGATTCAAAAATATTTTCTTCCATTATTTAAGTCCAAATTTTATACACACTTAAAATTTTCAAACAACTATAACTTTTGATTGATAACTCATATTTGAGTATCATCTACATCAAAAATAATTGGTTTTCATGCTCTATTCATTGATGGTCTTCTTTAGTCAAATACATCTTCCTTAAAGACAACTATAATACAATCTTAGATGTATAATCAAATGACCCTGATGTCCCTCTACTTTTTCCATACTATTGTATATATTTCTCAAGACACATTATTAGTTGTGCTTGACATCTATATGAGTGTTCTTATATTTGCAAATTTAATGGGGGTCACTTTGATAGTTCTAAGGGGGTATCATTTGGTGATTTGAATTTATTTTTATAAATTTATTTTATACCTTATGCAACATCTTATCCTTCTATGATATGGATTCAATTCCAATAAGTCTTCTCATACCTTTTAAATATCATAAATGGAAATCATTTTAACTTCAAGGGTTACCATCAAATTATAATAGGCATTGAGACTGAACCTTCATTAGCATAAGTGAAAATAAAATGGTTCAACCATTTTGATAAATTCTATGGACTACTATGCATTTCCATCATCTACTCTTTCACATAAAATCTACCAAGACACCTACTCAAGTGTGTACCCCTTTGGGAATTCTCTTTTCAAAGTAGAATGTAATGAGAGGCCATGAGCTTAAAATTGAGCTCATCATTTTGAGTCCAGATGACTATGATACTCTACATGACTTATTTACTAATTTTATACTTCTTAGGTTTTACTTGAAATAATGTGGAATTGATAATAAAGATAAACAACTTGTTATCTCGATACTCTTGAAATTATGTCTAGAGTATTTTGTATTTGTATCCACTTTTATTGACACAAAAAGTGCTATTGGATCTATAGGGAATATGCCTTCTTTAGATACCTTTATTGCCAACTTGATTCAGGAGTAAGACAAATTGACACATGTGGGCACATTGAAGTTCACAAAATTTCATGTAATTTTTTTAAGAAAGAAAAGACTTCAAATAATAGAGAGAAGGAACATAACAAAGAGGATGAAGAGAAGGATGTAAATTCTCCCACCTATAAATCAAATATCGAAAACTCTTCTTCCAATGTTAAACCTAAGAAATATAAGATCAAATGTGGGTTTTGCTCTAGAAATCATGATGAAATCAATCTTTGAAAAATCATATTGACCAAGTTAATAAGATGCTCAAGAAGCACAATATCAATGTCCTTGATTCTACTAATCAGAGTTCACCAACCCATGAATCCTCTAAGGAAAATGACCATGATAAGGAAAAGGAAAATTAGAATGGTAATGGGAAATTTAATTTCAAGGCCCTCATAATAGTTATACCTCTAACTCCCACATGGGTCATTGGCTCTGGTGCTTCACATCACATGCTTCCTTCATAAATAGAGTTCAGTTACTTAGGACCCTATGAGATGTTGTCTATACAAATGGATGATGACACTTCTAAAAATATTCTTAGGAGAAGGTCTATTAACATGAGTGGTGAAACATTCAATAATTTTCTATGTGTTCCCTAAATTTTAACTAATATTTAGTGAGTTTATTAGATCAGTCACCTTGGTCTAGGCATGTGACTTGAATTTACTCAAGATTTAGTGTATGTTAGAGAGATACAAAATGACGCTATATTGGTAGTGGAAATGATCAATCATCAAACTAAAATATATCACTTATCATAGTTTTCTCCTAACTCTCCTTAAAATTATTCTTCTTCTTCAAAATCAATTGAATATGATGACATTTCAAAGCTTGATCATTATCTGATAATGATGAATCTTATATTTGCTCATATGACTAGAGTAGTGATAGGCACATAGATCCACCATCTTATTAACACCTTCCATCTATTAAAGAGTTATTTCTTGATCAACATATCTATTGTCCACTACACACATTATAGGTAATGGGTATATTATTTTGGCACACATCATATATCATGCAATCTACTCCATAGGTTCAGGGTAGTTCAAGTCCTACATAACATCTATTCCCAATGTAGCTTCATTTTATTTAGAAGTTATCTCACCTACCTTGCATGAGGATAATAGTTTATTATACAATAATCACACCTTAGATGAATACCCATTAGGCACTTGAAAGACACATTCACTATTTCAAGGTAATCCACTGTTTGTTGCATCTACTTATGATCCATTATCTCTTTTAGGAACTCCATTATAGGATACACGATGGCTATAGGTAGTTTTAGACTCTAGTGGGATTTTTTTGGACCTCTTCTCTTCTTTTGTGTAATTTTGGATAGGAGTTTTATACTATTGGTTTTCTCCATTTATTTATTTTATTGTAGTTGCATTATGTTTGGGTACCTCATTATGCCTCATTATTGGGACCTAATTTTTTATACCAATCAAAGTTATATTTTAAGGGTGAAAGTGTAGTATCTTTTATTCTTTTAGCTTTACCTACATGGTTTTTAGTCAGATTGTTTAGGCTTGTTAATGTTATTAGAGGAAATATACTTAGTTTGTGTTATCTAATTATGAGTTGAGATCTTACCTTTTTTATGACATAATCTTTCACTATATAATGTACTTCCTTTTTAATTTTTAGCTAATGAATGAACTAATGACAATTTATGAGTCCCACTTTTGCTTTGATTTTCTCTAACCTATTCCTATGGTTTTTAGGCAATCTATGGCATTCAAAGATCTTGGAGTGATCTAACAAAAACTAACCTTACAATCAAATTTTTGAGGAAAAGGAGATTAGAGTGATTTTGGAGAGTGAAGATTGGCTCTATATCAATGGTATGATCTGAAATTTCAATGGCTACCGACCTAACCTCCATGACATCCATGATTAGATAATGAGATATTAACAAACTCTAGTGTAAGGTAATTTGGAACTTTGCCCTTAAGCTATATGTATTTTAATTTTGATTTTTGATTCAGTTAAAGATAAATATATTATTTTCAATAAGTTTTTTAGGAATATATACAATGAAGATCACATGATCCTTGAAAAACCTTGGCATCTGTATCTCAATCTTCCTATAGAATCCCTTAACACTAAGTCAATTTGGATCCATTATCCAAACTTAACTCTTTAGTTTTGGGATAACGTTGTCTTTAAAGCAATATGAAATTATGTTGGGGGATTTTGGCAAGATGACTCAATCACATAAGAAATAGGACATTCTATTTATGCCTAAGTTCTGGTTGAATTGATATGTATAAGTATCTCCTTTCTTTCATGGACTTGAAAGTTAAATAAATAACTTTAATACAACCTATAGATTATGAACAATTTCTCTTTAGATGTCATAGATGTTTTGAAACTAACCATTTGGTGAATAATTATCCAATTATTAAATTTAAAAAAGGATATACTTGTTAGAAGGATGTTGGGCTAGAGAATACCATAGTTCATGCTGATAATGAGAGTTAGGATGAGTGTGTTGTTTTATATGTGGTTCTAGAAACATCCTTGGAATATTTGAATCTAGTCCAAAATATTGATGACTTTGTTTGGAATTTTGAGAAAGGGAAAATAGTTTCTCCCAAAGATTAATTTTTTTCAGTTTAAAAAAATGTTTATTTTGATTTTAGAGAGTGATTAGGGGCTTAGTATCCTTTAAAAAGCATCAAATTAGACAATCTATAAGGTGAAGATTTATTAGCTAGAGTCTATTTATCAAACTATAAATCAGTAGATGGACTTGAAATATCCATTCCCATCTTAGAAATTTCTAGTGAAGGGGGTGAGTGAGAGAAACTGATTACTTGGATTGACTTATTCAATGATACATCAAGAGAATTTATACAACACAAAAATAGTCATATAAACTGTAACTATTTAAACACTACCTCAACCATAATTCTAAACAAAAGAAAACTAACTAAATAATTTAAAATAAAAATAAGCTAACATTCCTTCTTTTGTTACATTATTTTTACAAATATACCCCCATAATAGATCAAATTTCACCTTGCCATGTGACGTGGTGAGTATATATACTATTTATAAATATGTTGGGAAGTACGAAAGTTGAATGTGTTATTTCAAGACTTATTCTTGAATTTAATGGTAATGGACCTCAATGTGTTTGGTTTTTTCATGAAATACTAGATTATTGACAAGCTTCAACACACCCTCATTATCACAAAAAATAATTGGTAGTTGATCTTTAGGAACATCTATGATAGATAGGATGTAGTGAAACCAAACTATTTCACACATAGCTCATTGTGTGATATGAAATTATACTTTTGTGGATGATAGAGAAATTATATATTTCTTCTTGCTAATAGAAAAAATTCATTCAGATCTGAGATGAAATAAATATCTTGAAGTTAATTTCCTATCATCAACAAATCTAAAATACTCTGAGTCTATGTAATCTTACCAAAAAATGTGTATTCTTAATGTATTCTAGAACATAATATAATGTTCCTCAAACATATCTCAAAACATGTTTCGCTACAACCCAATGACACTTCTTTAGCTCCTGTATGAATCTCAAAAGATAGTTGATAGTAAAGCATATGTCTAGTCTAGTATATGTCAAGTAAATAAAATTCCCAATAAGTTGCCAATAGTGAGTTTAATCTACTTGAGGTGAATCCTAAAATAGGGATAGTTTAAAACCTTCTCCATCAGAGTTGACATTGGTTTATAATCTATCATCCTATATTTCTTAAGTAGCATCTTGGCATATTTCATCTATGAAACAAAAATGTGATTCCTCTTTTCCCATATCTCTATGATAAGAAAATAATGAAGTAACCCCAAGTATATCATATTTAAGGATTTATTTAATTCATTATTTACTTATTCAACAACATCTTCTTTAATTCTGATGATCACAAGATCATCAACACACAAAATAAGAATGATAATCTTTGTGCATACCTTCTTGATAATATGAGGGGCTAAAAATGAATCCATACTATAATTGATGATCATTTATCTTAGTGTATAATGTCCTTGGTTCATTCTTAAGTACATATAGTGACTTAATTAAATGACCTACCTTTTGTGGATGTTGTTCATCAATGAAGCATTTTGGCTAAGTCATGTACACTTTTTGTTTGAGATTACCATTCAAGAATGAAATTTTAACATCCATTTCCTAAAGCTTCCATCCATTTTATACTATGAGTGCACAAATAACTCTGATGGTATTGATAATAGTAGTGTTAATAAATGTTTCTTCATAATCAATTCTTTCTTATTGAGCATATCCATTTGCAACAAGACGTGCTTTGTATTTTTTAAAAGATTCATAGAATCCACTTATATTTTTAGTTGACAACATCAAAATAGAGATGGTTCAAGATGTCATCAAGAAAAAATACAAGGAAGAAAGATATATTGACAAATTCAAATCATAACTAGTTGGAAAGGGATATGCTCATCAAGAAGGAATTGATTGTGAGGAGACCTTTGTACCCACTGCTAACATCAAGACCATCAATTTATTGGCACTTTATGTTGAATAGAAAATATTCAAGTAGACCTTGAAGAAATAATTAATCTAGTTGAATATTACCAATGTTACAGAGGACATATTGAATATAAAAATAAAATATGATGGAATTCATCCATAGATTTTAAAAATTATCTATCTAACTATCACTATAGATTTTACCTTCTTCTTTGGCTTCTTGGCATGATGGGCCTTCACTATAGGGTGTTCATAAGCAAAAAGTTTATAAGCATAATTGGACAACATGTAGTGTCTTAGTTCAATGATAACCAACTATTATGATGCTCTTTTAGTTGATGAAATGAATCAATAATGGAGGGACCTCAGATCATTAGCTACATAGTTTAAAAAATCTCCAAGAGTTGTCACCTCTACCTGATCTTACTCTAGCTAAGTCAGGATGGTGAAAAATTACAGGTCATAGATTTGAATAGTACTCTTTAGTCATGGAGTCCAAGGTTCAAACCCTATGAACACTTACAATAAACATAAATCATCTCCTCATAATCGTAGCCTCTACCAACTTAATAAAGCTAGATCACTTCAATGCAAAAATTAACTTTATCATTACTAGATATTTTCTTAAGGATCAATTATTTTCCCTACATGTAGTTTCATCTAATGTTGTTGATATGATATCAAAAATAGTAATAACATTTAATGAAACTAAATCTAGGGAAAATAATCGATCCTTAAAAAATTCTCTATCAATAACCTTACCTTCCTAAGAGAGAAGATAAGATTTTATGCCATTCTTGATCATGTATTCCACCTTAACTTTATAATTCAAGAGCTAACTTATAGACAAGAGATTTGTTGGCAAGTTGGGGACATATAACACCTTTGTGAGAGTACAGGTTCTTGTCTTAAGAGGAATGGTGATAGTTCCAATTCCTTTTGGAACATACTCTTTATCATCTACAAACTAAATATGATCTCCAACTGGTTGATTTGTTAATGAATCAAATATCTCCTTACATCCTGTCATATTCTTGTTAGTGCTAGAGTCAATCAACCAAACATTGCTCATTGGTGATAAGGTTTAGGAGGCAATAATTATGTTCTTATATGTACCATAATTTTGTTTTACTAGTACCTCCTCTTCAAGCTCATCATCTTATTGATGTTATATTGCTACATGTTCATTATACTTCTATTATCAAAGACATATTTTAGATTTACATGAATAATCTCCATTGGATGTACCCTCTTGACTAGACAAGCCTTATGTCAAGGCATTATACCAATAGTGATCAAAATCATGCATATTGGTGTGGAAAATATGACACCATCATTTTGACTTCTCATATTTTTATTGTTTTTGTGACCCCTTTGGTGGTCCTTTCAAAAAATTACAACCATGTTATTTAGAAATCAAGGCTTTATCCTCCAACTCATCTTGCATAGACTAGATGGGTTATTCTTGTTGAAGTAAATTCACCATTTCTTTGAAAGACAGTACTTGATTTGTAATGATGGGTGTTGTGATGAATGTGTGAAATTAAGAGGGGTTAGCTCTCAATTTCAGTATGACCAACAACTTGTCCTTGATCATTTCTCTAAGTAAAACTAATTTTTCTCAAGTTTATACCACCTGACATAAGAACTCCTCAACTTTATAACCATTTTTCTTACTGAAAGTATGAAGCTTGGACCGAGGCTAGAGGATCTTCACCATATTATTTGCCTTATAATAGGTGGATAGAATGTCCCAAGCCTCTTTTGATGTTGATGCATCCTGAATATGAGGTTAAACCTCATTAGTGACCCTGAGTGTGATCAACATCAAGGATTTTGTATTTGACTTGTCATATTTTGTTTACCCATCAGCTCTGATAAGATAGTTCACTGTATTAGTAAAGATGTTCCATAATTATTTGAATTAAAAAATCATTCACATCTTCATCTTCTATGCAGTGAAATTTGGCCATTTGAGAATTTGGGCATCAAATAAGAGTATTTTTAGGGTAAACATTTTCTGTATTTATTTATGGAAGATTTCATAAGTAAAAAATTATTTTATTGGCTCAAAATTATTGTATGTATAAATGAGTGTGTCTTTCTCAAAGATAAAAAGTTTCATGTAAGTGGGATTGGTATGCTTATGTAGTTAGATGTGGATGCTTGTGTGGGAATTCCTCTTCACATTCATCATCTACATCATAGCCTTCATCGATATTTGTGGAAATTTATCATGCGTAACACTTCACATCAAATAAAAAATATTTGAGTAGGCCTTGGTGAACTAATTCATCTAGTTGAAGATTCCCAATGTTCTAGAGGGCATCTTGTAAATCAAAATAAATTAAGATGGAGTTCATCCAAAAATTTCAAAAAATATCTTTCTAACATCCACATATAGATGTTTCTTTATTATTTGGATTCTTGGTAAGAGGGGCCTTCGCTACAAGTTGTTGCTATGTAGGAGGTTGGGATATATAAAGCAATGAACAGTTTGTAGCAGATATCAAAAAACCATGGTGGTGGAGTTTAACTCTAATAAAATGTTATGATGATCTCTTAGCTGCTAAGAGGAATCATTGACAAAGGAAACTTATATCATCATTTTTGAAGCTAAAATATCCCTAAGAGTTATTGCCTCTACTTACTCTTACTTTGGCTGAATTAGCATGGAGAATGCTTATAAGTTGGAGATTTGAATGTTGCTCTTCGCTTGCAAGATCCAAGGTTCCAACCCTATGAGTGCTTAAAAAAAAACACAAATCATCTTCTCATAATCATATTCTCTACCATCCTTATAGTCCCAGATCACTTTAATGCAAATATCAACTTTGTCAACAATTCTATTCAAACAGGGATTAATATTAGCTTCCCTCCATTAAAGAAGTATCCAATGTAAATAGGATTGTATATCCTTCTCTATGACTTTTTTCATCCTCCATTCTAATATTAGATGAGAGAAAATGGTTTCTTCGATTGATTTATTCAATGATAAATAAGGAGAATTTATAAAACTAAAAAATAGTTATATAAATTATAATTGTTTAATTGGTACCCTAACCATAATTCTAAACAAAAAAATAACATCTAAGTAAATGATGTAAAATAACTATGATAATAGTGAGTGGATGGTTGTGAACCACAGAAGGAAGGGAAAAGGTAATAAGGATTTATAAGATTTTAAATATGAATCTTAGATCTCCAAAGAAAAATGATATAAGAGGGCATTGAACACATGACATGAAAAAAATAAAGGCACTAAATAAAGATTGTAGAGAAAGGAGATCACCTACATTAAACAACATTTAATATGGAAGTTTCTCCCAACTAAAACATTTAAAATGGAAGCTTCTCACCACCATTGTCTTCCATCGACCTTAGTCTAATCTATCCTTCATCATCCACATTCTATGCATTTTTTTACTACAAAGTATTTTTAGAGAATTCTAAGACCTCTATTTATAGAGGCATCTATAATCAATTTTGAGTGTGAGAAAAAGAAAAGAAAAATTTATGTTTATTGTGTAGCCACATTCAATTTTTGGCTCTTTTGTTATATATTATTATGTGTTCATAGTTCATTTTTATTGTGATTATTTATACTATTTTATAGTTTATTATCATTGTCATCAAACACATACTATGTTCAAGTCCTAACAACTGGTATCATCGCTAGGCTTTTGGAAGGTTTGGTGTGTGTTGGGTTTCATTGACCAGGCATGGAGGCAAAAATAGTGTGTGATATGGAAAATTTAAATGGGGCTAATTTTTCCCTATAGAAATCCCAAATGGAGGATATACTTATTTTGATGGATCAATATTTGCTAATTGAGGGACTATCAAAGAAACCCACAATGATGGTAGATGAAGATTGTAAAAAGCCAGATAGAAATGTAATTTTTACCATTCATCAATATATGGCTAAATATGTTTATGTTAATGTTATCAAAGAGATGATAGCAAAAGAACTAAGTTAAAAGCTTCATGATCTATATGAAAATAACACTGCATCAAATAAGATGTTCTTAATGAAGAGGCTATATAATCTTAAGATGAAGGAGGGTGCTTCGATTGTAGAACATTTAAATGAATTTAATATCATTACTAGTCAGCTTGTCTCTGTTAAAATTATTTTAGATGATGAAACTAGAGCTATTTCACTAATGTGTTCGATGCCAGACAACTAGGAAAATTTGATCATCATTATGAGAAATTCAATGCTTGTAAAAAATGTGAAGTTTAATGATGTCAATAGCAACTTAATTAATAAGGATCTATGACAAAAGTCAATTTTGGAAAACCAGGGAGTAAAATCTCTAGTCCTAGCTGATCATGGTAGGAGGATTGATCAAGAACATCTAGGATGCTCAAGATCAAGAGGCTGATCCAAATCAAAAAGGGGCAGGATCACTTGTTATCATTGTGGAAAGTTGGGGCATGTGAAAAGAGAGTGTTGAGTCTAGAAGTGAAGTCAAAAAGATCAAAAATAGAAGCTAACTAGAATAAATAAAGGTGAGACCACTATTGTAGCTATAGATGGAGATGTTTTACTTAGTTTTTTAGAATAAGATGTATGTTTATTTACCTCTATTAGTATATTTGATTGGATCTTTGATTATGGGGTATCTCACCATGTACCTTCATGCAAAGATAATTTTGTTGCATATAATCTTGGTGATTATGGTAGAATGTGTTTGGAAAATAATCATTTTTGTAGCATTATTGGAGTGGGATATGTCAAGCTCAAGATGAAGGATAAGATATCCTACTAAAAGAGGTTAGGTATGTACCAGAAATGTGCATGAGCCTAATCTCTGTGGGATGATTGGATGATGAAGGCTACTTTTTAATCTTTGAAAAAGATGTGTAGAAAATCGACAAAGGAGCATTGGTCGTGGCTAAAGGACCCAAGACCAAGACTTTATATACATTGAAAACAATGATAGGAAGATCAGATATGATTGCTATTGTAAAAAATAGAAACTCAGTAGATCTATGGCATAGGTGCTTGGGTCATATGAGTGAGAAGGGACTAAAAATACTCGTGGGAAAAAAATTTTCTACCAGGTTTTAAATCTTATAATCTTAATCTTTGTGAGCACTATATTTATGATAGGAAACAAAGAGTTTCATTTCTTAGAGGTGGTCATGAACAAAAGGAAAATTTGTCAGAATTAATACACTCAGATGTATTTAGGCATGTTAATATTAAATCATTATGAGAAGCATCATACTTTGTAACATTCATAGATGATGTATCTAGAAAGGTTTGGACCTACCCTATGAAAATAAAAAATCAAATATTTGAGATATTTCAAAACTTTCATGCTATTGTTGAAAGAAAACTAAAAAAATTCTCAAGCACTTGAAGATAGATAATGGTGGAGAATACTACTCAACTGCTTTCAAGGAATATTGTAATAGGTTTGGAATTAAGCATGAGAAGACTGTCCTTGATACTCCTCAATGGAATAGTGTTGTAGAAAGGATGAATCTCACTATCATGGAGAAGGTGAGGAGTATGTTGTCAAATTCTGGTTTAGAAAAGCATTTTTAGGTAGAAGTGGTGAGGATTGCCTCTTATCTCATAAATCGATCTCCTACTATAGTCTTGGATAGTTTCATTCTTGAAGAAGTTTGGACTGGTAAGAAGGTGGATTGTTCTCACATGAAAATCTTTGGATGTGAAGCATTTATTCTTATTCCCAAAGAAAATAAAACTAAGTTAAATGATAAATCTATGAAATGCATTTTCTTAGGAAATACAGATGGTGAATTTGGTTATCTTTTATGGGAGCCAATTAAACATAATATTATTAGAAGCAAAGATGCTATATTTAATGAGTTAGAGATGTTTAAGAAGACTACATGTAATTTGGAGGTTAAGAAAATTATTGATAGGTTTGAAGAATAGCAATAAAATATCCCACCAATTCAAGAACATGGGAAGCAAGATCAAGAGTATGATGAATAACAAGAGGAGAATGTGGAAAAATAATAATAAGAAACCTTACAAGAGCCTTTACAAGAGATTCAACCTGAAAAAACAACACCACAATTGGTTTGTAGATCCACTAGGTCTCGTAAGCCTTCACAAAGGTATACATCCTCTGAATATATTTTTTTAACTAATGAAAGTGAACATGATGATTTTTAGGAAGCTTGTAAAGATGAGAATAGCAAAGCATGGAAGAAAGCGATGGAGGAAGAAATGAACTCCTTGCTAGAAAATAGAACCTAGGAGATGGTAAAGTTTCCAAAAGGAAGAAAATCAATACAAAACAAATGGGTGTACAAGATCAAGCATGTGGGTGATGAGAAGAAGGAAAGATACAAAGCAAGGCTGGTAGTGAAGGGATTTGCTGAGAAAGAATGTATTGACTTCACTGAAATATTTTCACTAATTTTTAGAATGACATCCTTAGAGTTATTCTTAGTCTTACTATTGATTTAGACTTCAGGTGTGAACAATTAGATGTAAAGATAACCTTACTTCATGGAGATTTGGAAGAGGATATTTACATGGAGAACCAGAAGGATTCAAAATAAAAGGTAAGGAGAACTTGGTTTTTATATTGAAGAAGAGTCTCTATGGGTTAAAATAGGCACCTCATGACTTGTATAAGGAATTTGATTCATTTATGTTGAATCATGGTTTTAATAGACTAGAGGCTGATCATTGTGTCTACATCAAGAGATATGATCAGGAAAATTTCATTATATTATTGTTATACGTGATTGATATGTTAATTGTTGGATAGGATAAGAATATGATTAATAGGTTAAAGAAGGATTTGGGTAGTCAGTTTGTAATGAAGGATTTGGGTCTAGCACAACAAATATTAGGCATGAAGATCATTCATGATAGAAATGAGAAAAAATTATGGCTGTCAAAATAAAAATATATTGAAAAGGTGCTAGATAGATTCAATATGATGGATGCCAATGCAGTTGGTACACCTCTTGCTCCTTATTTCAAATTGAGTGCTGATTCATGCCTTTGTGATGACAAGGAGAAGGGGGAAATGAAAAATATTCCTTATGCTTCAACAATTGGTAGCTTGATGTATGCCATGGTATGCACTCATCTAGATATTGCACATTAAATGGGAGTAGTGACCAGGTTCCTTGCAAATATGAGAAAACAACATTGGCAAGTAGTAAAGTGGATATTTAGGTATCTCAAGGGTACTAGTCATTATTATTTATGTTTTGGAAATACTGTTATGGTGCTTGAAGGATTTACAAATGTAGATATGGTTGGAGACCTGGATACTATAAAGTCAACCACTGGTTATTTATATACATTTGTAGGTGCTGTGGTATCTTGGGTATCCAAGCTACAATGAATAGTACCTCTCTCCACAATAGAGGTAGAGTATATAGCTGCAATAGAATCTTGCAAAGAGATGTTGTGGATGTAGTGATTCCTAGGAGAGCTAGGAATAAAATATGATAAGTATGTGTTATATTATGACAATCAGAGTACCATTCACTTGGCAAAAAAACCCATCTTTTCACTCAAAGACCATACATATTGACTCGAGGTATCATTGGATTTGGCATGTGTTAGAGGAAGGACAATTATTCTTGGAAAAGATCCATATAGATAAGAACCCTAATGATATTCTCATTAAAATTCTACCAAGAGAAAAGCATGAGCTATGTAGAGACATGGTAGCCCTGGGGGTGACTTAATGATTATCGCTTATTTAGAATCTTTCATTTGCTTCAAGTGGGATAATGTTGAACACATGACATGAAGAAAATAAAGGCACTGAATAAACCCTGTAGAGAAAGGAGATCACCTGCATCAAACAACATTTAATATGGAAGTTTCTCCCAATTGCAGTATTTAAAATGGAAACTTCTCACTGCCATTCTCTTCCACTGACCTTAGTCTAATCTATCCTCCACCATCCACATTCTATGCATGTTTTTTACTGCAAAGTATATCTAGAAAATTCTAGGACCTCTATTTATAGAGACATTTATAATCAATTTTGATTGTGAGAAAAAGAAAAGAAAAAGTTTTGTTTATTGTGTAGTAGCATTTCATTTTTGGCTCTTTTGTTATATATTGTTGTGTGTTCATAGTTCCTTTTTAGTGTGATTGTTTGTACTACTATATAATTTATTATCATTATCATCACACAGATCCTGTGTTCAAGTCCTAACAGAGGGTTATAGTTTGTGTTTATCCTAATGCTATATTGCAATAGTTTTAGTGCATTATTTTACTGGTAGAGGATTTTTGTTGGGACTTCATTTTATCATCTTTCTCTCCTTTGTAAAGAGTAGAATCCTTATTTAAGACACCTTTGACCATTAACTAAAAAACAATGCTCTCAAAAAATATTTTGGATGTCTAACTTAGTCTATAATTTTTAATAATATATTTATACACTTATCTTTGCATATATAAGTCACTTTAAAAATACATTGGTGATGCTATAACCTATTATACTTGTGCTCCAATAAAGTATTATCAATTGATCGAAATGTATCTTTTCTAAAATATTCAAGAGAAGGAAATTATAATCTTACCTGAATGTTTTGATATGAAAAAAATTATTTAAAAAAATCAAATTCTTTATCCAAACAATTTCTATAAATTATAAATATTTATAGAATAACTTTTAGAATTAATAATTTGTTGATATATATATATTCAAAGTTTAAGCCTCTTTGAACCATGTACATCTGGGTTTTAAAATGTAGATTAGTTCCAATAAACTTTCGTTATACAATATGCTTGTTGTAATATTCCGTATCTATTCAATATCATGTATAAAGTACTAATTTTTTTTATAAATCCAAATAGGAATTCCAATGCTATTTTTTAACGCACATTAGATAAAGGAGTTTTAAAATAAAATCTTTTATTTCTAGTATTTATCTTATTGTCAACTTAAATTAGTGTAAGTAGTGTTAGGATGAGAAAACTTCTTGTCCACTCATTATAATATAATTAAAGTTAGTGGGAGCCAATTCCAGTACGTGTGATATTATTATTGAGTCATTTAAGATAAAGAGAAAGACTCTTCAAATAATTTGAGGTCTTAAAATATAATATTTTAAGAAAATAATAATTAAGTTATTCTTCTTAATGTAAGGAAGAGAATCACATTTAATACATTATGCTGAATAAACATTCGAGAATGTTTATAAATATATATAAAATATTTATAGTATAAATAGAGTTAGAATGAGAAAACACTACTAAGTAGGCCATTATTGTTAGATCACTTAAGATAAAAGGAAAGACTATTTAAACAATTTAAAGTCTTAAAGTATTATATTTATATATATATATATATATATATATATATAAACAACACAAATTATATTCCTCTTATAATAAGAAAGATGACAACATTTAATAGATCCCCAAGCTTCAGTAAAATACATGCAAAATTTTAAAACACTCACATATATATATATATATATATATATTCTTTTTTATTTAAAAAATAATAATTTACTAATAATAAAACTAATTTAATATATTTATTAAATAGTTAAATAAATAATATTATTAATGAACATAATATCTTTTCAACATATATTTTATTTAAAAAATATATATTATACGGCCACAATTCTATGTTATCACCTAAACTAACCCCCTTTTAAATAAATTAAAAAAAACACAAAAAAAACAAACAAGACCCGTATACACCTATATGTAGTTGTACAGCTAAAAATATTTAAAAATCCGTACAGGATTTAAAAAAAAAAAAAAAATTGTAGCCCTCCGTTAATAAGTCTATCAATCCATTTGTAGCGGATCCGTTCCAGAAGTGTGCATTTACTATTGGTAAGTCACAAGTCCAGAAGCAAAATATAAGCGAAATCTTAGAAGCAGACTTTACAAATGTGCAATCTACAAAAGATAAAAGCTCACTATGTTGAGAGCTTATATTTACGGTTAAAATATTTACGCTAAATATGTATAAGGCGTGACATTGAAGTACCTGATATCAGGGCTACAACCTTTGCGGGGATTGAGGTACGAAGCATTCTATCACAGAACGTGTTGATGGCAAAGAGACGTTGATATCTTTTGGATCTGATTTTGCAACAAGCTAAGGGATCCCCAGTTTCGTGAGCCTGCAAGAGCTTAGATGTTGCTTCTTTGCCTCTTCCACATTTCTTACACATTCTTTTTTGCGATCTGCTCCAGATCTGCATGTATTAGTCTTAGTGGAATCTGAGGTATGTTCTGGGCATCCATGCTTAGTCTGATAATAGGTTGAAATGAAATGGTCTGTAGCTAAGGATGTACCACTCTTTGAAATAGATTTACGCAATGAGGATGTTTCTGGCAGTTCATCTATAGCAACTTGTGCTTTACTTATAAGCCAATCCAGAACTTTGCTGGGACGATCAAACCCTAATCTGAATTGCACATCATAAAATTTTACAGCAGTAGAATGAGACAGCCTGACCCTTGTGTCTCGAAGTCCTTTTGCAGTACTCACTTTATCATGCCGGTCTTTGGCTGCAGAAGAACGAACTCTCAATGCTTTTGAAGCACAAACACCTGATATGTTCTCACTCATCTCAACATTAACGGCCCTCACATTGCACATTTCACCTTCCCATTCATTAGTGAAAGAATAAAGATTATCCGAAGACTTACCAGAGCATCTTTTTGGCGGCTCCTTTACATAAATCTCCTCTGTAACATCGCAACCTCTCACACTAAATTGTGTATCTGAGTCCAAAGTTGTCAGTGGAGAAAAGCTTTTGAAAGATATATAGTCTGCGAGGGATTGATAATCTTGTATGTTATAACTTGGAATAATTTCAGCGCAAACATCATCACCGTAGATAGATGGGGTATATGTCATTTCATCATCTATAGTTATAGGTTTATCCCACAATCCTCCAACGTTTGTCTCCATCTATATTATCTGCAAAAGGATATATGTTACAACCGCAATAAAGTCCTTTTTAATCTCTGGCAAAAGTGGAGGGTTCAGATAAACAGGCTTTCCACAAGAAACCCCACATTTGAGGAAGATATTCAATTAAGAAGGCCATATAAAAATACGGAAATCTCTTTATAATGTTTCGAGAAACCCTAAAGAAATAAAGCTAGTAAAGAAAAGAAAATAAGCATACATACCTGGTTATGATGTTTTCCACGATCTTTGAGTTGCAGAAAACAAGAGGCTTAATATAGACCGCTTTCAATGAGAATGCTACAGCTTTTAAACATCATTAAATCTGCACATAGCACAAAATCTACACAGGTAAATGAACTAGTATGGACAGAATAGAGATGTGGCTTTAGATCCCTTATCCATGAAGCCAGATTTTATTACAAGCGTAATATCAAATCCTATGTTGGCGTGTCTTACCACAATTAAATCCCAGACAAACAGGGAGCTGAGATTGGTTCGCAAAGAAGACGGTAAAGTCAACAATTCATTGTTATACGAATATCCGTAGATATAGAGCTAATACCATTTCTATGGAAAGATCCCTTTCAAAGAAAACATAATAGAAAGGTAATGATGATGGCATGCCTGGGCTCAACTGCTGTTGTCTCACGATGAAACATCGAATCACTTCCTTTGGAATCACTTTTTGATTCAGATTTTTCAATCTATAAATTTTATCAAGTCGGGGATTATATATATATATATAACACTAGCAGTTCCCTCAAAGGTGTAAGTTATACTTGAAGGGGTGTTACTTAATGTTTTGATGAAGTAGAGTTTTGAAATGAAATAATTTTACAAAGTAAAAAAACATAAATTGGCAGTTCTACCTCACTCAAAACTCACGACCAGTGACCCCGTTTCATCTTTTATGCACATAACATTAAGCAATAATAATTTGATATTTATAGTGGATGTGATGGTGGAAAATGAGGTGGTGGGTTATTTCTTTCATACGATATGGTAATAAGTTGTGCCGAGAAGAGCTATTCTTTTTCATGTTGAGCTTTGACAATGACAAAATGGCAGGGAAGGGTAAAGCCATACAAAACATGAAAGCAGTGAAAGATTTTAAGATGCATTGGGTGGTGATGGTGAGGGGCAATGACAAGGTATTTCAAGGGATGGACTTGAAGAAGCCCAACCAGATACACGTCTAAAGTTCAATGACATGTCATGTACATTAATTCAAACTATGGTTTTCACTTAGTTGTTTTAGAGACCTGATACATGATTGAAACCACTGTCATCTCAATGAAAACATGTGTCACTTTGAGGTATTTTATGAACCACATATTTTCATGACAAGCGTATGTTTGAGAGTGTTTTGTTCGGTCAAAGAGTTTGATAAAGTCTTTTTTGTGCAAGTTGTGCATGATTACACATTGAGGTTTGTGGTAATAATAGATATGTATATACTATATAATATCGTTAATATATAGTATATCAATAATAGATATATATGATATAGTATACACAATATTAATAATATACAAGAAGATAAATATTAATATAATTTTTACTATTAAAACTCTTCAATTTAAATTTATTATACAAAATCATAAAAGTAAAGAAGGTTACATAAAAATGTAGCCAGTTGGTATTCGTGATTCTAACTCTAGACTGGTTTAGAATATGGCATAAAAAAATAGTAAACAAAAAATAAGGTTGCATAAGACTTTATTAGAATAAATGTATTTGGTTATAGTTTTATAGTTTGTTTTAAGACTAAAACAAACTATTGTTTTAGTTACATTGGTCAAGCCTATTCCTAGCTTCCCATTATTTATTTATTTAACCCATCTCCTAGATTACATGAGTGTTCTTTGGTTTATTTATACGAGTCTCTCCTTGGTTAATAACAATGCATATTCTTGATTATTTTCTCAACATGAATTTAATATTGTTTTCAAGTGCACATTTTAAAATCCTAAGAGAAGAGCTTGGAAGAAAGATGTGAATTTTCTTGGAGAATTCTAGCCTTGGTAAGACAATTGGTGAGAGGTAGAAATAAGCAAAAGAATAAGAAATTACTTTTATGTGCATCATTGCTTTGTACATGCAAAATAAAAATAATAAAGAGGTGTTTGGGAGGTTTGGTAAGGGAGGAAACATGGGGCTCTCACATACCTAGTGTGAATAACATTTTTTAAGGTTGGTGAGGCACTTTGACTAAATTAGTGGAATCTTGCATGCTAAGAGACAGACATGGGAGGATGAGGCATTGTCATAAGGAGAATAGTGAAACTTTACAAAGATTAAACTTTTTGTCAAATGGAAAATGGAAGATGGAATTTTTTTTCAATAAATATGTTTCATTGCATTAAAAGTAAAGTGTTACAGTTGTGTATAAATTTTCTATGCTAAGAAGGTTACTCAACTCAAGATCTTGGCATTTGATAAAGGAAGAGCACCTAAGAGAGTCATATAATTGGTCACAAGAGAAAAGATGAGCACCATTTTTAATTTCCATAACTAGTATGAGGGTAAGTGCAGCTCTAAATTGAAAAAATATTCACTAGCTTATTGAGAATTGCATGAAGGAGTGCCATTGATGAAGAAAGAAATGAAAGTTATTCCATGGATGCACAGGGGAAATGTGTTTGGTTGGCCAAAACTATTACCTATTTAGCCAATTTTTTAATAATTTGATGAAAATTTAGGGAAATAATTATTATTTTAAAATTTTAATAAAAAAATTATTAAGATTTTATTTCTACCTTTGTACCTTCAACGTACCTTCAAATAGTATGTTAATTCCATTAAAAAAAATCATAACTCAAAATTGCTAGATTTTTTTCCACATTGTCTATTTTGATATTTGTATTTGCATGAAAAGAATACTTTTCTAAAAAAGATTTGTAGAAATTGAAATTTATTTATTTTCATGATTTTTAGTTAGTATGATGGAAAGTGGCTAATTAAATTTCTTATAAAATATACATAAATTTTTTTACTGAAAACTAGAAGTTTTATCAATTTTTAGTATATAATTAGTGTGAAAAAATATTTTCTATTAATCTTTATTTTATTTTATTGTTTCAATGAAAAATTGGGTAAAAATGACTAGTTTATAACACCTATTATTACTAGATTCACAAAACATGGCAATAAAAAACTTTATTTTATGGATTCATAAGATGCATATAATTTATTAGTACCTAAATATTGATCAAATAGTTCTTGTTAAAGAGACTAGAATAGATATGCAACTTCATGACTATGATAAATGTCATCATGAAGCCTTGATAATATTAAAACTCTTAGTAGATGATAATTTAATAATAGACATTAGAAATGTGACTATTGCATCAATTTTTCAGAAACATATTAAAACATATGTCAATCTTATAAAGATAACATGATATTATATTTGAATAATTTACTATTTTCCACTAAGATGTATGAACGTGGATCCATTTCCAAGTTTTTGTTGCAGTTAGAGGATATCAGTGATCAACTAAAATTGGATTAAAAGCTTGTGGATGAGTATGACTTAATTTATCTCATCAAAAAAAAAAAATTTGCCATCTTATTATTCCTTTGTGGATTCATTAAACATGATTGTAGACACACACACACACACACACACAGACATACACACACACACACACTATACTTTGAGAAATTTTTGACACTTTTATTGTAGAAGGAAAGACAACAAGAACAATTAGTTACTTCAGCATTACAATCTATAGAAAGTGCACTCATGTCATGGTTAAATAGAAATGATAAACACTAGAGTGATATTAATTCTTCATAAGAATCTTCTAAAAAACAATGTAAGTATTTATAATTTTAAATGAAAGTGATTTTATTGTATGAAAATTGGTCATTTGAAGAAACATTTATCATAAATGACAATATGATTTGGGAAAAAAGAGAAATAAGTCAAAATAATCAAATGTGTTTGAAGAATATTAATAAAGTTAAGTGGGTGAATTTTCATTTGTGGCAATAGAGAATTAGTCAACAAAGTCAAGAACTTGATATTTTCACTCCAGTGCATCAAGTCACTACATGTTTCACAATGATTAGTATGTAAGCTTTTTATAAGATGACAGTTGTAATGAATCAGTTTCCGTAGGTGATGGTTAGGTTCACTATGTGAAAGGATATGGAGATGTTTGCATTTCATTTAATTTTATTAGTTACACTTTTTAATGTTTTTGGTTTGTTCCTGACATGAACAAAATCTTCTTTCCATAAGTGAAATAATTATGAATCCTATGTTTTTTGTATATTTTAAATCAAACAAATGTATAACTAATAATCTTCATGCACATTAATTCATTGTTATTGTTATTAGTAAAAAGGGATTGTATAAGCTGGTTGATCCCAAAATAGTAAAAAATAATGCAATAGTAGTAGTTGAATATAGTAGTGAGGTATGGTCACCTTGGTTATGAGAACTTACACAGATTACATCATATTAAGATAGTGAATCAAATTTATTATATTTAATAGACTCATAATTTATATTCAAGATATCAAATAGATAAGTAATTTTCAAATTCATTTGACATTGGTAAAGAAAAAGACATAAAATGCATTGGATTTGATACATGTGGGTTTGCATAGTCTAATGCAAACATATTCAATAGCTATAGATTTGTATTACTTTTTATTTATAGTTGAATTTTATAGGAAAATGTGGGTTAGTTTTCTACATATAGGTTTATAATGTTTATGTAACCTTATCTGATGGAAAGCTATGGTAGATAAATAGGGAAGGAAACCTGTAAAAGATTTTAAATTAGTTAGTGGGGATGAGCTTTTCTATGACATTCATGTAATTCTGAAATAAACAAGGTATACCTAATAAAAATTTTATACAATAAAATGAAGTCATGATAAGATAGTGATAGATATGGCATATTATATGGTGTATAATCTGATTGTACCATATCAGTACTAGGTAGAAGTTATGAATATAGTTGTGTACACTAAAAAAAAGTCCCATACAAGCCTTGTATACTGTACCACCAAAAGAAGCATGGTCAATAAAAACACTGGATGTAATTAATTTTTATGTTTTTAGATCTACTAGTTTTATGTTGGGAAAATTATTCGTGTTTGTTAGTTATTGTCAACAAACACATGCATAAATATTACTAGATGTCTCTACAAATAAAACTATGGTTGGTAAAGATGTTGACATATATGATAAAGTACCATTCTTTTCTATTAATTATAAGTATACTAATAGTAATGTATTTGTACACATTTTTTATGTTTTTAGAATAATTTATGGTACTAAAATTGAACATGGTTAAAAAATGAGAAAATTTGAAGTGTCATGTTATAATGGTGAAAAGACTGTTTCTCACTCTTCAAAATCAACTCAAGTGGACCAACACAAAATTATTATGTGGTACCATACCTTGATAAAATATGTAAATAAAAATTAATTGACTCTTATGATAATAATTTAAACCACCGATTAAACTGATGTAGACTAATCTCTAAATGTACAACTTGATCTACAAGATGGGATAGCCACTTGGTTTATAAAACAAACATCTTCATTCATTGTTGAACTAGCATGTGTTTATCTCTTAGAATATGTCATCACTATATGAACAACACTTACTCACTTGTTGAATTGTATCAATTATAGATAGGAACACACTTGCATAAAGGAAATTACATGAATTAAAAGTCCTTGGATGTAAATCACACTTGTAGGAAATAAATGAACTTACATGAATTTAATTGAATGTGACAAAATCTTCCTATAATAAAGTAACAATAATTCAAATTTATTCTTATAATTCAAGAATTATTCACAATATTTAATTCACACATATCTAAAATTTAAAGGATAAAAATAAATACTTGCACACCAATTATATTGACTAATTTAATGAGCTAAGACCTTTGCTATAACTAATCTTGATGGGGCCTTCCTCTCTTTGGCTTGAGTTCCAATCCTTCTCCTACGTTTTATCTCTTTTACTTCAAAACACTAATTACATTCATAATCTTATAGTAATTAAAGATTTCTACAACAAAGGTTACAAAGATAATGATTGATAATAATGTTGTTATTCACACTTAAATTTTATATTACTCCCTTATTCATGAAATAAGTCTTTTTTGCATTATATATATAAGTGACCATCTATTATTTCATAACATTAAATTCTAGTATTATAAAAAAAAAATTAGGAATAAGTCTAATCTAGGAGAATGTTGGTAGTAATTGCTAGAGGAAAATAAAACATTGGAAGTTTTGTTTGAGAGACTAAAATAATAGAAGTTTGGTCTTATGAGGAAGATGCATTTATAGCTTATGTCAACCATAGATTTCATATTTCTACATGCAATATGCATCCTCCAACTTATTCCATCACGAGTAATAACATCAACATACAATTATAACTACTACAGATGAGGACATGCTATTAGAAATTACTATGGGTTCAATGTGGTAGTATTCAAGTA
Source organism: Torreya grandis (assembly GCA_037957365.1). Taxonomy (NCBI): domain Eukaryota; kingdom Viridiplantae; phylum Streptophyta; class Pinopsida; order Cupressales; family Taxaceae; genus Torreya; species Torreya grandis. The sequence continues at coordinate 221,253 of JARHVA010006852.1, forward strand.
CATTCAAGATAATTAAGTTTAGTTTCTATGGGATTCCATAGCCTATATATTTTTAGTTAACACTTTGCATAAGTGTTATGGGATGTCACTACCCAAAACATTACACAATTTTTATAAGTTGTCACTGCATAGAATGGAACTACCCAAAATGAAATTGTGTGTTAGTCTTGTTTGCTCACATTCCTTGAAGACATAAATTAAAAATAAACCAAAATGGAAAATATAACCATAATGCATCTTAATCACATTTTTTTTTTAATTCATATAAACATAGATAATATATGGATCATGTTTCTAAGTGATTTTGTAGAAAAATGTACAAATCATGGCTAAATAGCAATGGGAGTCTCAAACATAGGTTTTTATGGCTTAAAATTACACCAGTTACATGGTTCATAATACCCCCCAACTTATTTTTTTGATTATCCTTGAGCAATAGTCTTATGTATTTTGAGGGCACATAACAATCTAAAGTCAAATGTTTTGGATACCCTAGTCCTCTATTTGCCATAAAATCCATGGTTAGCCTCAATTTTATGACATATCTTGTTTTAAACTTTCTTAATAACTAGTTCTACCCTTGTCAAATCTATAATATAATACCAAAATGGTGGTGGATGAAATTTGATAGCCAACTAGTTTGGTCCCTTTCTTCTTGAAATTTTAATATAGGTGTGATCATGATCAAGGGTATCTTTGAGATTATATCTAGAGAATGGTTCTTTATTTTTCAATTTAGGTGTAAGATATTTACATATAGATATGCAAGCTACAAATTATTCTCATTTTATTATGATTAACAATGTGAAATAGTGGTTTTGACCTTCCACTTGCTCTTTCAAAAAATAGGAAGAAACCAACCTCCTTTTCATCAAGGAAACCCTTTCATGCACTATTACCTCAATTTGAATAGCCTCCCCTCGAATCATCAAAGCAAATTATTTTCATTTTTATCTATAATATTTCAACTCTTGAACCCTTTTATTCTTATTTATAAAATATGAAGAGAAAGATTTATGTAAAACATATTTTACAAAAGTAATTGAATTCCATTCCACATTATGGAGGATTGCATAATAATGTATATAGAATTCACATAATTGAGCTTGTACATCAAGAGTGTCACTTTTATATATATCAAATAAAAATTAATGATATATTACCATGTATGGTGGATTATAATAAACCCTCATAAAATAGAATTTTATCCATTGTTATTCAAGGTATATAGAATAAACTCAGGAAGGT
>JARHVA010006852.1:227500-267500 GCA_037957365.1 Torreya grandis
TATACATATCAAGGATTGTTAGATGTTAATGAAAAAATATGTTCATCACAAAAGGAGTCATTTACTATCAGACTTTGTTCATCAAATTATAAATGTGATAAATATTATGCAACTAAATTAACCTTTAGGGAATGTTTTAGGTAATTTGGAATTATTTATAGTCTAATTGAAAACCAAATATCAATAATACACCGACATTATTCAAAATTTAATAATTTTAAATTCTCTCCATTCTAATAAATGCAGAAATAGATCAAAATTATTACCATACTCTTCACGTGCAACTTATGTAGAACCCAAAAATTATTCATTTTCAAAGATTATCTCCTTTCCAATTTAGGAACATATATCCATATTATCTGAAATAGTCATTTTCCTGGCATGTCTAAAATACTAATATCAAATTCCTACAACAAAGGCAAATGCCTAATTATCCTTTCAGTGACTACTAGTTTATTCATTAAGTACTTTATTATTGCATGATCGGTATGGATGAAACCATAATAATTAGTAATGTAGTGTCTAAAAATGTTTATAGCTTAGAAAACAACAATAAATTCATATTCTATTACCATATAATTGAGCTCATTCCCTTGAAAGTGTTCTATAATGAAGTATATGACATATCTCACAAAATGCTCCTTCTGACCAAGGATGATTCACAATATAGTATCATAAATGTATGTGCAGATATTAAGTGGAAATATTCAATTAAGGCCTCTCAATACTATATTTGTTATTTGTATATCTTTGAGTTATTAGAACATTGTCTAACATGTATAAGTTTAAATAAAATTAGCATCCATAAAAATTAAAATAAATAAAGGCACTATAATTTTGATGAAAACATTAATGAATCTAAAATAATAGCCGCCTTATCCTAAGATACTTATTACAACCTTTTGGTTTTGTGGAATTGGTAAATCTTTGATAATGTTTATTTTTCCAAGATCTACCTTAATACCTATATGCGATATGTGTTGTCTTAAGATAATACATTCGATCAATAGCTTGTTGTGTTTTTCATGACTTAGGGATAACTAATTATTTTCATAGTATTGGAGGAGATTATCAACATTTTAGAGGGATTCATCATATTTTCACTATATACTGTGAAGTCATCCATATAGATTTGAATGCAATCATGAGATAGATCAGAAAATATGATTAAGATAACCCTTTAAAAGATGGCTAGAGCATTACACAAATTGAATAGAAGTATAATATATACATAATTACCCCAAAGACATTAAATTTAGTTTTTTTTTTTTCCCTCATGAGCTATTATAATATGATTGTATCCACTAAATCCATCAATACAAGAGAATTTCTTATTTCTTACTAACCTATCAAGAACTTGACCAATAAAAGGCTGAGGAAAGTGATCTTTCCTCATAGTTAAATCTAATTACCTATATTCCACACATATACACCATTTACCAATCTTTTTTATGTACAATAATAGAGGATTAAACCCATTGAATATTAAAAATATGCTAGGTAAACCTTACATCTAATAGTTTTTATAACAAAGTTTTTATTGTCTTTGAGAATAGGGTTATTTCAGCATTGTGTTTGGAAAATGGGTTTTAACTCTTCCTTAATGTATATATGGTCAGTAAATAAATATATAGGAACTCATCTCATATCATGATAATCCCAAGACAAAATTATATTGTGTTTTTCAATCATGGATACTAGTTTGGTCTCTTGTTGAGGTTCTAACTTGTTGATATTGAGGAGTTATCTATGAAATATTTGTTATTATTTAGATAAAGACAACATAGATTATACATTAACCAGTAATGGAGAACAATTAAAATGGTGTGGTATTATCTAATGAAGGGTCCTAATATCTCTTTTAGAATTAGAGTGACTGGATTTGAGGAGAATTTTTGTGAGAGGACATCATATGCATTGTAAGAGATTACTTATTTTTGAATCTTATTGATAGTTTTTTAAAGATATGGGAAAGGATTATGTCTTCATATAGATATCTTAGGGATATATTATGGTCAAATGTGCATAAAGTATGAAAATAAACTTGTTCCTCATCCACCTCTTATACTCATGGATGTTTTCTTGCTTCATAGGAATGTTTGGTTGTTGGGTATAACACTAATTTCTTAGTGTAATTTTCATTTGAAATTACCACATTTCTTGATCTGTAGATGATAAAAGCATAAACTACAGATATCCACGGTATTCCTAAGATTATAGGATATCCTCTTAGGCTTCTCTTAGGTTGTATGATGATGAACTATGTTATATATTCTCTTGAATCCATGGTGATGACTAAATATTCAATTATTCCTTCCAGTTTAACTATGGATATGTCATCCATTTACATAACTATACATGTCAGGTGAAGTTTTTCTAGTCTAATTTTATGCATGTTTTTTGTAGAAATGACATTGATGGATTCTCCAAAATCAATCAGTGTATTATGTATCAACTTGTCATATATGTTGACATTAACTACAAGGGTGTTGGGATTAAAATACTTAGGTAGAATAACATTTCCTAGCATGATGTCTAAAAGTTGTCTAACTACTTGGATAACCTTAGGATCATTCCTTTTAAAATTAGGTTTATTTAATCATATCTCATGGATAGCTTGGTATAGATAGACACATCTTTTATGGCCTTAAGTAAAGAGATCTTGGCACATTCTTTAGTTTTGTTAAGAAATCAAATTTAGGTTCTTGATAAAGATGTTAAATACTCAACCTTTCAAAGAAAAGAGGGTTTTAGGACCTTATTATGTTGTAATGGAACTTGGTAGGAGTAGCAGTGGGTTTGAGTAGATTTGGATTAGTATGGGTGTTTGTAATCTCCTCATGAGGTTCAATGATCATCGATGGAGTGAGTTGTGGAAGAATACATCTTGAATGAAGGTGGAGTTCATTGATATCCATAATTTAGGTTTGATATTAGATTATTTTTATGATTTATTTTGGTTGAACCAACTTACTAGTGGGATTTGATACATGTTAGGTGGGCAATTATGGTTTTCTAAGAGCTAGTTATATATTTAGCATCAAAATTTGTTATTATTGTTGTTGTAATTATTATGGCTAGGCAAATATAATATTTTGGTTTAACTATAGTTAGTTAATCCTAGAATATTGATGCCATGGATTTGAGGAATCAGACCATTGCTGATTCTAATTTATAATATGCCAAGGTTGGTTTTGTGAGGGTTATGTTTTACTAATTTTGGGGTGTCCAAGGCCGAGTTTGGGGTGGTTGGAAATTAATTGGGGCTAAGACATTTAGTTATGACCACTTATGTCTAATAAATTGGTAAATAACTAGGAATAACTTACAATTGATAATTTGAAAATGCAATGTTTGGTGGCATACCTTGATTATTAGGCTTAGGTGGCCATTTTCGTCATTTTTAGATGTAAAAAAATAATTTCCTTCACGAATAATTACATGTAATTATACTATCTCAAGATCCTCCTTCATTATGCTAGCCACTTTCATTCTAATACCCTAACATTTGCAATCTATTTTCTTCTCATGATAGTATAGATAATAAACTGTCAATCCTTCTTTGTTTATTCTTAGTTTTTCCTTGTGTGCAACATACTTATCTAAGTATCTATATAAATAATGATATTATACTTCATATCCTACAAAAAATTACTTGCATTAATTTATATATATATATTTTTAGTTGATAAATGAATTATTTTACTACTAAATGTTTTATTCATTACTAAGCTTGAGTAACACTTGCATAGAAGTGCTAGGTCATAAAATGATAATGTGTCAAATATCCTTGGCTCACTAGGTTTGATCTCTCCAAACAATATTCTCTAACTCCTTTCAAGAATATTAATTTTATGGATTATTTATCTATTATAATATGCTTAGATTTTTATAGGATGAAGTTCAATTATTCTATGTATACTTATAGTGATTCATCTTTTTGTTGTTTGATTTTGAAGATGCCATCACTCCTATGGTTCCTTCCTTAATAATAATATTGATATTTGGAGAGAAACTTCTTCTTCATTTCCTCCCAATTCAATATTTCATCCTTCCCTACTCCCATAAACCATCTAAGGTTTATATCCTTTAGTTTTGCTAGAAACAACTTCAACTTTCAAACACCTTGATTATAATCATATATTTGACATAAGCCATCAAATTCAACAAGTAATCTATATAGGACCTCACTTACCTTTCCTCTAAAATTAGGAAGGGTAGAATGAGGAATATTATTCATAGGTGAATTCATCCCAGGGGTGTAGATGGGAAATTATATTGTTTCAAACTCATTGGCAATATTTTCTTTATTATTATCTTCCATGAATGTCCTTGCTACATGTATACCTAAAGATTTTATACTCCACTATTTTAATTACTCATCAATATCTACAATTCTTGTTGAGTATTAAATGGAAAGCATGGTATTTTCAAGGGGGGAAGAGTTTTTAGTATATGAGGGTGAAGAAGTGTAAGTTATTTAGGATTATATTGGTTATCTAATAAATATCTTGTCTATTTCAATGGATTCTACAGGTTTGATGTTCCTCTTGTGAGCAAAAAGGGGTTTAAATGCTCTCCATGCAAGAGGATTAGGTGAGGTTGGAGGGATATGAATTACATATTATTGAATATGAGGTGTCCAAGTAGGAATCATAAGAAAATTCTCTAGAAGGGCCCTTGTCATGGGTATGAAAATCCCTTCTTCCTAGTTCTTAGTTTGTGCTACAAGTCCAATCAATAAGTCTTATATCCCTGTCTATTTTAATGACCATTGTGGATTGCCTTCATGTGTTTCCTTGTGATATCCAATTATTATGGGTTATAAATCTATTCATGTATATATTTATTACCCTACCCTGTAAATGGTTAGTAAAACATGCATTTTTTGGATTTTTCACTAATCTACTTTTTCAAAAACTGAAACTTGTGTCTAGAAAGTAGGAAATGGAACTAAAAAAGTAGTAAATTATTCTAAAAATGTAATAAAAAATTAGAAATAAAAATAATTTATCAATTTTTGAGATTAAAGTATTGTGACATCTTCCATGGCTATGAAAATAAAATGATGGGAAGAATTTTAACCACCAATTAAACTAACATAGAACAATCTCTAAATATACAACCTAATCTATAAGATGGGATAGCCACTTGGTTTAAAAAACAAACTAATTCATTAATTATCAACCTAGGGTGTGTTTATCATTGAAAATTTCTTAGTAGTATGTGTGAAACACTTAATCATTTATTAAATCATATCAATTACATATAGGAACAAATTTTCATAAAGGAAGCTACATGAAATAAAAATACTAGGAAATAAATCACACTTACAGGAAATAAATACATTGAATTGAATTTGGTGAAAGATTCCTTTAATAAAGTAAGAATCATTAAAACTTATTTTTAAAATATCTAAATTAATTACAATACTTAACTCATGTATATGGAGAATTCAAAGGAAATAAATAAATAATTGCACATCAATTCTATTGACCAGTCTAATGAGCTAAGATATTCACTACAATTTATCTTGAGGGAGGCCTTCTCACTTGGGCTTAATTTCTAATTCTCCTCTAAAGTTTTAATGATTTTAGTTTATAATACTAATTTCATTCATTATCCTATAGAAATTAATTATTGTTATATAAATTTTACAATGTTTTTTTTCTAATAATAATGATGTTATTCACACTTAAATTTAATATTACTTCCTTCTTCATGACCTATGTACCTATCTGTTTATTAAAAATAAATTTTAAGAATATAAAATATAGTTAGGAATAGGTCTAATTTAGGAGAATGCTCACAATAATGTCTACATGAAAGAACAACATGGGAAGTTCTATTTGAGAGCTAACCATAATAGAATTTTGGTCAAATGAGAAAGATCCATTTCCATCATCTTTCAACTATAGATGTCATATTTTGACATGGAATATATGTTCTACAACTTCATATATCATGGGTAACAATCTCAACATATTGTTATAACTGCTATAGGTTAAGATAATTAATTTGTAATTTCTGTAGGTTCAATGTGGTAGTCTCTAAGTAGCTACAAGATCATATTTTATTTTCTATGGGTTGGCTTTACAAAAATATTTTAAGTTAAAACTTTACATACATTTTATAATTTGTCACTACCTATAACACTACATTGTTACTATGGTTTATCATTTCCCATACTGTTATAGGCTGTAGTTACCCAAAATTGTTGTATAATAGTCTCATTTACTAGCATTCCATGAACACATCAATTATAAATAAACTAACAAAAAAATATAACCATAATACATCTTAATTACAAAGTAAAACTATTTCATTCATATAAACATACATAATATATGCATGATGTTTCTTATTGATATTGTAGGAAAATATAAAAAGCATGGCTAAAGATATTTAATAATGGGAGGATGAAAGACATGTTTTTAGGGGTTTAAAGTACTCCAATTATATGGATCATCATACTCTATGTTTTATATAAAATGTGGAAAGATGACCTCCATAAAAGGCCTAGGTGGAAATATGAAAGATGAAAGGGAAATCTATAAGGTCATGAAAACAACATGTGCAATATTAAGAGTAAGTAAATTTTGCTCTTACTAATATTTGACAAGTATTACAACCAAACACATGTTTAAAGACAAAAACCAAATGAAAACAAAAAATTTCCATGAAGGTTGGTGAAAGAGGAAGGGACATGCAAAAAAGAAACAATAATGTTTTGAATAGTAAATTTCCATAAATTATTCAACAATGGAAATTAGTAGGTGTTGAGTTTGTAACAACTCAACAAAAAAAATTATATTGGGAGATATGTCATATTTTTTAGTCTTAATAGGTATTATAAACTTTTTAAAAAATTTTATCACTCTAACAATTAGTTGAAGTATGACACATTGAGGGCATGACAATAATTTAAGTAACAACAAAATCTAGACAACCTAATATTTAACACCATTACCTAATCTACTTGGTAGTTGCAGTAGTTCATTACCCATTTAATATTATAAGATTGATTGGTGATAATAGGGACATTTAGATACATTGTTTTAGTGGTATAGGACTACACTTTGGTAAAGTTATTATATGGACTTAATCCTATTATTGTAATAATGAATAGACATGTCATTTAGTCACTAAGGGATGGTATTTGAATAAATTTAAATGGTTATACTTTATAGTTTGTTTTAAGACTGAAACAAACTATTTTTCTAGTTACATGGGTTAAACTTATTCCTAACTTCCCATTATTTATTTATTTTAACTACCTCTTAGATTGTAGGAGTATTTTTCATCTTATTTATATGAACTTCTCCTTGGTTAGTAATAGTGTATACTATTAATTATTGTATCAACATGTACATGATTATAAAAACCACATTATACTAGTAAACATCACTCAAAATTACACTACAACTAAGAAGAGACTTAAGCATAAACTTAATCACCTATAGGAGGAGGATATAAAAGGATGATTTTGTGCCACCAAACCATCCATGGGATCCAAGGTCATATCTATCACCTATCCATAGTGGGTTTATTTTTAGTAGCATTCTAAGTAATAATGTTAATATGAAAACCCATCTGAGAGGGAGTTATATCAAATTATCTATGTGGTGATGGTGATCTCCATCCCCCCTATGGTAAGTGAGGGGAGAAGTGGTTGTGACTATGAGAATGTATTCTATTCATACTATGATGTGGTGTAAATGGACCCTAGTGTGGGACATCAAACAAAATTTGTTGTACTATGCAAGGAGAACTCCCTAGTGGTCAAATAGCTCCTGTAGATGATGAACCTCTGTGGAAGCTTTCTTAGTTTGAATTCAAATTTACATATAGGATAAACATATAATTTTAACCATATCATTAATATAAAAGAGAAAATATCATTCAAAAATGTTAAATAAATTATTATTTTTAGCCTTCCATAATTGGAATAAAATCATAACTTTGAAAAAACAAATCATAAAAAAGCAATAGTAATAGGTCAGTTGGCCAAATCCCCATGTAAGGCAAGGTGCAAAGAGAAAGTCTTAGGGTGATAAGGATGAAAGAGGTTTTCAATATATTTATAGGTAGATTGAGTTTTAGGGACAAACTATAAGATATGTTTTAAGGAATCTTGGCACTCATTGTTGGGGCACTTGGGTTGAGAAATTCTAATGTGAGAAAGCCACTTCTTGAGTGAAAGACCTTGGTATACCAAACATCATATGAAGTTGGCCAACTTGAGATCAATATAATCCATTGAAATTTGGTCAATATTTGAAATACATGTCTTGGGGGTGGAATTAAGACCCCATTGCCAACTAATCTTGGTAAGAGAAAAATAGAAGGGAATCAACTTTATAGAGGAGTCCCAAGGAATAGTTTTTAGAATAGGTGTTATAATTCCATCTTGAGTCCTTTTAATGTGGTTGGGATGGTTGTAATTTTAGCTTGTATAACATTACATATGACATTAAATCCTAAATGTTAAGAATAAAAAGCAATTCTACATTATTAAAATGAAACATTGTTTTCAAATATGACCAAGTAGTTCAATCGATGACAAAACCCAACTTATGAATTGTATGAATTCCTTTCCTAAATATCCTTAGTGGTTTGAGCTAAGGTAAATCTATGAAAATAACATTAATGTTAATCATGATGGGAGACCACCATATATTATGAACATTAAAATATAAACCAATGATAAAACCATCACCAATCCATTTCAAATGTTGTTTGAAAGCCTTGAAATTCTTACATATACTTTTAGCCATAAACTAACCTTCAATTTTAAATGGAGATAAAATTATAAGAAGGGTGTAGAAGATAACACTTTTCAAATAGGTTTTAACATATGGAGATCGAGAGGATATTAAATGCCTTAATAATATCTTCTAGGGTTCATTACATTTAATAGCTCTAACAACCTAGTTCTCACACAAGGTTGTAATTTTCCTATAGATATAAATAATTTCCATACCTCCTTTATCATGATAGAGGCATTATATGTCCCCAAAAACTTGATGAAATCCCCTCATTTGTTTGGAATTAGACTAGATGAAATCCCTAAGAATTTTAGCCAACTTATCATACAAAGCCTTAGATAGATCCCAATAGGAAAAATAATGAACATGGGTAGGTGAAAATAATTTATTTCAAGCTTAGAATTTTATTTATAATGAGAGAGGTTTGGTAACCCAATATTTGACCTAATTTTTAACATGGTTAATGACATATTGTAATATATATACAAGATAACTATCAAATATAAAGAGGACACCTATAAACTTTAATTTTTCTCATTTACTAATCTATTTCAGCTTGAAAATGGAGAATCCATTAAATCATATGCATCATGATTTGAATGAAATATTGAGTTTTAATCCATTAAAAACTAGACCTAGAGGATAAATAGAAAATATCAAGACACTTCATGGCTTTTGAAAAAAAAATCCTATGCTTCAAGGGTGAGGAAAGTATCATCAACAAAGTGTTAATTAATGATTTCATGATATAGTTTAGGTAAATCAATACATGATTCAAGTATAGAGGCAAGAAGACATCCTAAATATTCTATAGAAAGAACATATAGAGATATAGTTAGAGATCAACCTTGATGGATGGAATATTAGAGGCATGTATTATTTATTTAAGTCCATTAATAGATAGTTATGTAGAGGCATAAAACAATGGACAAAACCAACAGACTTTAGCATAGCTAAGATGAAAGACCATTCAATTCTATCATAGGTTATTTCAAAATCAAACTTGAGAAAAATGGTTCTATGATGTAAAGCCTTCACCCATTCCATACATTCCAAGACAACAATAAGGTTATCAATATATATATATATATATATATATATATATATATATATATATATATATATATATATATAACATATATATATATATATACATACATATATATATATATATATATATATATATATATAATAATAATAATAATAATAATAATAATTCATGTTTTATTTGGTCTAAAAATAGTAGTAAGAATATATATATATATATGAATATATATATATATATATATATATATATATATATAATAATAATAATAATAATAATTCATGTTTTATTTGGTCTAGCAATAGTAGTAAGAAAAAGGATGGGAATATTGGCAGGTGCTTTAGCAAGGACTTTATATGAAATGTTTAACAAAGTGATAGGTTGATGGTTGTGTTGACTAATTTAACCACAATTCAAATTAGGTCAACCCCATATATAGTCAAAATTATTATATGGGTCACCTCAAGTGTAAAATGAGTCTTATGGTCTTTAATAAGGATAAACATATGATTATCTTTGTCATATTTGTCTATAGTAGGGGTCATTTTTGGGTCATTTATTGAAGTAGTATAGTTTCCATGGAAAGGACAAGTGTATCCAAAAATATTCAACATCTCCCATGTTATTATATGTTAGATAAACTTTTTAAAAACTAATAAAATGTATGTGCAATGTTAAAACAAGATGCTTAGTTAGAAAAGTGGTAGTTTAAAGTAGTTGTACAAATTATACAATAGTTATGGAATGTGTGGATACTTCAATAGTGACTCTTTAGGTTCCCTCAGCTAAATTTCATGATTGATAAACTTTAAAATAACTAAAATTGATCAAAACTAACCTAACTTTCCTATCACTCTCTTGGAGAAGCTAAAATATTCAATTAGTTTCAATTTAGTATGGCCAGGAGGAGTTGATTCAAGGAAAGTGCCCCTGGTGGATCATAATAATCTTTGTCTAATATAAATACATGGAAATAGTTGATATTTTGGTGTACTATTCTCTATGAACCATTGATAATAGTGTTAGTGACTATTTTCTACATGTGCATCCCTATAGCATTATGGTTTCTTCTATGTTTGAATTTTTTTATGCAATTCAAGCTATGTACATAATATTGAGAGGCATGACCACCTTTTTCATGTTATTATTAGTCTACTTTTCATGTTTGGTGTAAATAATTTGGTAGGATCATTGTCATCTTTTTAGAAGGACTCCATTGAAAGTTCACATAACTTATTTTCATAATGGCAAAGTTTGTCTTCTTATTTTGCTCTTCAAAAAATAGGTGATGTGTTGTGTTTTAGTCTCCCATTACACGGTAACCACTCTCTCCTTTCCAGGTTTAATCTCAAAAGGTCATGGTTATAAGAACACAACTAAAAAACACACACAATCAGTTTTATTTATGATTATCACCTATAGTCAAGAGAGTTTAATCCTTGAACAGTCATGGTAATGAGACATGAAGATTTCAAGGTTGTTGAGAGGATTATAAAGTGAATACAATAGGATTTAGTTATCTAAAGGGTCATTACCATGATGACAAGTTTTAAACATAGCACAACATCATATATATGGTCATCACATACAGGGAGCTCTAACATAGGTCTAAACAATGTTGAAATGATGGTGTTTGAGCTCACTTGGGAACTTTATTGAGGTCTAAGGAAATATAGAAGAAAATTTTGAAAATGGTGAGGTTATTTTTTATATTCAGGTTTGAGTGCAATGTTTTCAAGTTAGGAAATTTTTTTTGGAGACACTTTACCTTCTCCAAATCACATTTTGCTCATATATTTGGTCCTTCCATATTAGAGTGATTTGAGGAATGGATAGGTATTAAAGTTTCCATATTCTATCACATGTCTAGGAGAAATGATTTTCCATGCTAATATAGTTTCTTGAACAATCAAAATTGATGTTTAAATTGTTTCTAACTTAGATAAGTTCTAACCTGAAACACTTAGTAAAGTATTATGTGAGAAGACTAAGAGCAACCCAACTTGCAGTGATGGATAATGGTGAATGAAAATATAGTATCTAAGAATGAGAATGAGATCATATAGGTTTAGAATGACACTAATGACTTTAATAAAAATAAAGGTATTTTAATTCCAATGTTAATTCAAATTTCTCTACCTATAGGTCTCATATACCCTAAAACAAGATCTACAGTCTGATTATAGACTCACAGTGCATCGATAGTGATAAGTGATGGCATGACCTAAGGAATGATATGAATATATTAAACTATGAGAAATGATATAATGGAATTAAAAAAGGGTCTAAGGAATTAAGCACAATTCCCAAAAATGGATAGATACCTACAAGAATCTTATTTTCCTAAGTGAATATCTACAACAAACATAGTCTATAGACTAGCCTAGGCAAAGAGGTAGGTGTGAAAAGTTATAAGAGGTGTGTGATGGGTATATAATACTAGAACCAATATAATAGTGGTAAATACACATTAAAAACTTATCTAAAGGAGAAATATCACCAACCTACAGATAGATCTCAAGGTTCTCAGGCCTAAATAGAAATATGTGCACACTCTAGTCTTGTAAACATATTTTTAGGGATTTTTGATATTGATGGAATAAAATAAGTCACAAATCCTTTAAAATTTTTAAAAAAATATCTCTAATACCTAATATACCCTCTCATAACCTCATTTTGGCTGATAAAATAGGGGAGATGCACTATGTTTTGACTCAGATAAAGCGAACTCCTAGATAGTCTAAACTATAGGTGAGACACATAAGTGAAAAGACAATGTGATGGGGAGTCTTTGAATAAATTAATAAATGTATATAGAATCATAATGAGGGTATAAAAATGTGTATAACTATTCATATATACTAGAAACCACTCAGAGGTGGTCATGGGTAGTTAGGCACAGTCAAGCCTATTAGGCCTAAAACTAGACCTAAGCCCTACAAGGGACTAAATTCACTTATAAGATCATATGAAAATTCATATCCATTTTATGAACTTTAGGTGAGGGTTTAGGATTATTTATAAAATTTAATTTTCATTAAATTAATATAGAATTGTCAAATTGACCCAATTCCACGACAGGGGTACTTAGAATATATTAGAAATCTTGATAAGTCATTTTCCAATGTTCACATCTACACAGACTAATTGCGTGGTTACACAATCACTTGTGGAAATTTTAAGGAGGTCCTATACCCCAAATTTATGTATTTTTTTCAAATTTATATGTTTAACATTTATGAATAATCATTAATAATCTTAATCATCTAAAACCCTCCTTAAACCCTTATCTACGACCTGATGGAGAAAATAGGAAATAATATGCACTCAAAGGGGGTCAGTTAGCCATGAAAGTTCCTTGGAGATTTTTTCACTCACTTAATATCCTAGACATCAAATTGATTTGTACCCTACTTATATGGACAAGATAAATTTAGGTTTTTTTGTACATTTTTTATTGTTTTATAGGTGAAAATGGAATTGGTAGGTAAGATTCATTAAATGAGGTCAATAGGGAATTTTTATATATTATTAAAATTACTTATCACCTAGGATAATCATGGAAACCTCTCTACTACATAATTCATTTTAGGCAGGCTTTGGACAAATAGTGAAAATGAGGAGTGATTGCCTAGTGAGAAGATGAGAGGTCTAATTTTAAGATTTTTTAATGTCTAATTGATGGATTAAAAGATAGATGGACCTTATAAAAATGTATCCCAACACCTCTTACATGTATTTGATTGAGAAACCAAAGGCCACCATGATGATAAATTTGAAGAAGAGGCTTAGAAGACCAATGAATGACTGCAGATGGTGAGTATAAGCATCATGAGGAAGGATATTAGTTAGGGACATATATAATGACTATTATACCTTACTTACAACCACCCTAAGATATAAAAGATGTGTCAAGTCTTCCTATTCTATTTTTGAGCATTCAAGTTATGCCTAATCATGAAGATAATTTCCAAGAAGGCCGTTTGAAGACCTTATGCTAGTTTGAAGAGTTATTCATGATTCAGATAGACACATATCCATGATTGCTTCTAGAAATATCATTACAGTTAATTATTCTTCAATGGAATTATTCCTCATCAATTTACACTTGTTCTTGTTACCCTTGAGCTCCACTTGTCTCTCCTCTAACATCTTCTATAAATACATGTCATTTTGGATTTTTGTAAAGGTATCCACACCTAGCATGGTGAATCCCTGCTAGTTTGATACTATATTTTGAAATTGAAATAAATATTTCAATCTATTTTGAGTTCACAATATATCATGTCTAAATGTGTGAAGTGGTGCATAGTGAAGTTCCTAATGATAAGTGTCTATCATTGCCTTCTCTCTACTCTTCCATGTTTGATGCATGTAGGTTTCACTCTAATAGGTCACATAAAGTGTATTCAAGTGTATTTGTATATATTTAAGTGTAAATTTTAGCCTTAGTGTCTGAAATCTGACCTATATTTCACTCACCTTAAGTAGTTCCATGCATATCAATTCCATGTTTTAAATACCAATGTTAGAACAATTCAAGATTTTGAGACTAATTTTATGAGTCATGTTTATTAGTGAAATTATATGGTATTATAGTGGATATATTTATAGTGTATCACCTAATTATATTAGTTTAATTTCATGTTACTCTTATCCCTTTCAATCCAAGAAAGTAAGTAGTGTCAGTGATAATCAAGCAAAGAGAAATCTAGGGACCTAGCCGTTAAACCTAGAGGTTTACCTCTGCTATAGGAAATCTACAAGCCTATATTTAATCCATTTTTACCCAAATATGAAATTAGGATTTAAAAACCATATATAGGGTGCAATATTTGGTGACAATCATTCTAGAATGCTGAATGGGCCTATTGTCTCAAGTACACATTATTAAGTTGAATGCTAGTCTTGACAATATCACAACTACATATGGTGTTCTCCTCAGCATTTGGTGACTCCATTAAATTTAATATCTATTTTTAGATAAATTTTTATCATATCTTTGGTTCATACTTCATGGTCCTTACTAGGTCAACTTCTAGTAGAGGTATCAATCCCATAAACCCACTCCTTTAGCCTAAACTTCCTCTTGAATTTCAACATCCTTAGCCTATCTTGACCTTTGAGGAATAATAGGACTTTTTAATCCAATAATACAAAGAGATTGAAGAAGATACTAAGGAAAACATGGATATGTAGCACGCCTTCCTAGAATTTAACACTAAAAATCCCATACACCACAGTGCATATGGTGATATACCTCTTAATGCTGCCAAGAGTGTTCCCACATTCAATGGGGAAGGTAATATCATCCATAGCGATCATATTAGGGACATCTCTAAATTATTCAACTTTCACAATGTCATCAATATTCCAATTAGACTACTTGCCATGTCCTTAGGAGATAAATCCATTTATTTAAATAGGGCATTGTTAGGAGGATGTATTATCACTTGGGATAGTATTGGAGTGTTATTGACATCAAGGTTTGAAGATAAAAGTTATCACACATCAATCATTCATCAACTCAATGTAATTCAAAGAGCCTCTAAGGAGACTATGCATGACTTGAATTAAAGATTCCAAAGAACTTGACATACGTTGCCTCCTCCTATGAGACCCCCAATAATATTTGCATTCCCTACATACGTAAGGTCTATTGGTACTAACATAGGCATCAAAATGTAGTCCATGTGTGGTTACACCTTACTTTCATCTTATGACCTAGCCATTAGAGCTAGTAATGGCTTAATACAAGCTTGAAAATTACCTCCAAAAGTATCCATGACCTTTCTACCAAACATGTCTATTATTACTCCAAGTGTTCCTAAGATTCTAAATGTAAATACCATGCTAAATTTACCCCTAATAAGGCATAATATACCATTGATTGTGAAGAAATATATAAAGCCTTCGAGGCTGAAGTTAGGCAACCAAGTCTATAGTATGGAATTATTCAAAAACTCTACTCCTATCCTAAAAAAAAAAGGTTCCCACCTTATAAATATGGTCAAGGGATAGATCAAGGACAACCTAAATTAAATAAGCCACCCAATCCATATAACCTAACTTACACCTCCAACATAAGAGCCACAATACTAGTTCATAAAAACTTGGTCCAAGGAGAAGAATGACAGTCCTTAAGTGTGACTATTCCTACAACTTATGCATCTCCTCAAAATCAAAATGTACGAAAAATGACTCATAGTTCTCCCATGCCTCAATATCAAGGCACTTATTTTCCTTCAAGAACACAAGAAAAGGTGATTACTCCATTTAAGATTATTGATTCTTTGAAGAATGCTAAATATAGTATATTTCTTTAGGATGTGCTTCACATGCCCGGTTAGAAAGAACTTCTTCAAGTGTAGTTATCGCAAATTAAAATTAGTCCTCCACCATCAAGAAATGGTAATGTTTCAATCATTAATGATCCTAATAATATAGTTGATCGGTCCTCTAAATATGAAAATACTCCACCCTTATACCTCATTCTCATTATTGGATACAAGCTTGTTCACAACTACATTATGGAGAGTGGGTAAAGTACCTCAGTTATGCTAAGCTTTTAGTAGACAAGTTAGTCTTGAAATATGAATGATACAATAAGGGAGTGATATAATTTTTTGGGACACTATTTAATTTAGTGGGAATGGTAAAAGGGTTGAGAGTTTTCTCGCATGATTATCCTAGTTTCCCTATCCTTCAAGATATAGTAGTGGTTAACTTGCCTAACCACTTTGCTATATGACTTTCAAGGGGTTTAATAGATAAGATAATAGGATACCTCTCAGTTGATTGGTCCTTCTTGGACTTAAAGGCAAGGTATAGACTAAAGTTAAGCATTAGAACTCAAACATTAGCTAAGTTTCATATTGAACATTTGTGGAAGTAAGCTCTAATCTGAATTGTGTCATCAATGATAAAAAAAAGTTTATTATGGATGATGGAGCATCCAATAAAATTGAAGGTGTCTTTGATATTTTCATAAATGAGTATGGACATAACACTTATAGACATGATCCATATACTTTATTTGATTAAACTGATCTTGGCACATACATCATCCATAAGGTAGGTGATGGGAAATCTTAGTTAAGCATTAAAAATTCTTTTCCACAAGCTACTAAAAGAAATTACCTTATTCATTTGCATGATGATGATGTTATTTAAATCATGGTAGATAATTATGATGAAGATAACAATGACATTCTACCTACATAAGATGGAAGAGTCCATGAACATGACATCCATGAATAATAATATGACCTATGGAAATAATTCCATGCCATAGTTAAATAATTTGAATAGTTGATTAGGCTTATTTCACCTCCCAAGAAGTGTAGATCTGATATTAAGGTGTTTAATCAATCTCCTAATCATGAAAGAGAGTGTCCTATCAAGCATAAGGATAAATGCCTAGTCACTTCAAAGAAGGTTGAAGTCATGAAGGAGTCTAGTGAAGCTAAGGTATAAATTTATGTGTTTGAAGAGTATTATACACACAAGTATTAGGTTGAATCACTTTAAAATGTGTTGAAATTGTAGGAAGATAAACTTGATTTTCTTATATATCAACTATATTATGTTCAAGAAGAATGCAAGGTTGAAGCAATTTTGATGAATCCCAAGTTATATTTTGAGAAGTGTCAATTAGACATGACAAAATATAGTCAAGATGAAAACTCAAACAACACTCTTGGAGGGTAGTATAGAGCATTATTGAGAGCTCTAAATGACATACTTTCAACTAGTAGAAGAGTTAGAGATGTGTTAGGTGAGTATTTTATCGCTAGCTAACTGACAGCAAAATAGGTATATCAACCTCAACATAAGGAGATTTAATCGGCAAAATGTGTTTGTTTACAATAGCATAATGAGATAGATCTCTCCTCTCATGAAGGGGAGGTTCCATATAAGCTACTATATACTAATATAAACTAAAAATAGACTCAAGAGTGATATCACACCATCCATCTCTCTTTTTTAAGAGAGGATGTTCACAAAGAAATGGAGAATTCTTGGGTAAGTGTTGAAGGCATTTCTCTTCTTTCAGAAACAATGTTAAAAAAAACCAGAGTAAGACTTTATAGGTAGTAACTATAACCATGAGAAACACATAAAAGTAGAAAGTCTTCCATTGCTCCTCTCACTGATTCAGGATGCAGTAACATAGTAAAATGAAGTGTATCACAAAGTCTCAACCTCAACTACAACAGGATAAAAGGTTATGAAGGTTAATGTGAGCTTAAAGTCTTTCCAATATCCTTTTCATTAAAATAGAAAACATAGACTAAAGACAATTGTGGCAGCACAAAGTCTACCACAGTCGGCTTCAGGACACCTTCCAGATTATTTCCACTAGTTCTACTTATTTGATTAAATGGACAAGATTGTATTTAGGAAATAGACATAAGAACAATTTCTTAGATAACACAAGCTACTTCAACACAAAGTCTGAAATGTCACTTGTTTTCTTATTCAAATGACAAAATGTGATTAACAGTCTGAGCTCAAAGTCTCAAGTATGCCTTTCAATTTGGGCAGAGTTTCACTTCTAATAACTGAGAGATCTCCTATTTAAAAACTGACAGATTAAATTATATAGCAACCCAAGAAAGATTTGGGCACTTGTTTTCATGAAATAGCCCATGCTGCATTGAATGCATTGACAATTCTGTGAAGGGACCATGCTAGAGTAGATTATTAGCCTAGACTCTGGCACTCTAATCAACACAAATGTCTCCTCCCAAGCATGGGCGGCTTGGTATTCTTTATGAAGCTTACACGACTATCCATTCACTTTTATTTTGATGAAGAAAAATAGGCCATGCCTTTGAATGCTTATGCTCTCGAGTGTCCACTTGGTAGACTATTCCACCTACTAAAATAAATCTCCTATAGATATTTTTGGATTTCCTATAACATTTTGTCTCTTCCTAGTGTTTTGAGCTCTTAGGCTCTCTTCTTGCTTTTTTCTAGCTCCTTTTGATCCTTCTCTGGCTGGTTGGTTTGGCCATTCCCAGGTCTGCATCTTTAAAAATCAATGATTATTTCATTACCCTAATTTTGACATCCACGGGGACGTCATCAATCACTGGTCATTTGCAACACTTTGAACATTACACTTTTGAACCTTTTTTCTATTCATCAGTTTAATGGTTCAATGGTTCAAAGTTCATTAGGTGGTTTAGCAGTTCAATCTTTTATGTTTGACAAAGAGTCACGTTCATTTAGTCTTTTTAAGGAGTTCATCATATCATTGAACCAATTATTTGAACTTTTCTTCTAGAATCTTCTACTTGAAAACATCTTCTGGACTCTTCCCCTTGAATTTTGAACTTTGAACCCTTCAAACTCTTCAAAACCTTTTAAACTCATTTGAACCTTTTGAACTTGTTTAAACCTTTTGAACTCATTTGAAGTAGAGTTCAATGGTTCAATGGTCTATTCCAACTCTTCAAAGCCCACCATTGAAGCTTTGAACTCTTTGAACTTTGAACTTTGAACCTTTCAAACTCATTGAAGTGGAGTTCAATGGTTCAAAGGTTCAAATGTTCATTCATTACAAATTTTTCATGAAATGCCTTAAGTGTTTTCTGAGCTTCTCCTTGTAAAAGCCCACTATTGAACCTATGATTTCCTTAGCTAAAAAGGATTAAATAATTGAAGTACTTGGCTGCTCAGAATTTTTTTTTTAAGAAAGGAAGAGACCATTTTCAGCCTACAAGACCAAAATGATCAATATGTTGTCCTAACAAATAAGTGAAGGATTTTGGGAACAACAAATAGCTCCAATTGGGGAACTTCCATCGATTGTAAAAATGATCGAAGGGAGTAGAAACTAGACTCTAAGTGCCTTCATCTATGCCATTGGGCTATGGAGTCATGCCACCCAAAAAGAGAAATATGCCAAAAAAATGAAATGAACAAATATTATACAAATGTACAATTGGACTTATCTGATACTTCAAGAATTAAAGTGTTTCAGATGCTGCCCACTATGAGGCAGTGAAAATAGTGTGCCATCATGATATTTCAATAAGAAACTATTTTCACCATAGACATGATGAATGATAAATGGACCTCTCCATAAATAATTGAATTTGCTATGCATTCCTTTTGGTTCTTTCCTCTTGTCCCACAACAAGACTTTATCTCCAATATAAAAATCATGAATCCTTGCTTTCCTATTAAAGAGCTTCTTTACTAGACTTTGATGTGCTATGATATGGTCCACCACCATAGTTCACTACTAATTTAGTTCATTCAAGCACAAGATCCAGGATGATTTATATCTCTACATTCAAACCATACAGAATTTGAAATGGTGACATACCTATTGCCCTCTTGGGTGTAATCTTATTTTCCCATAAAGCATCAAACAATGCTTTATGCTAGGTTCTCTGATTGTCATCTACCAGCTTCTTGATAATGGTCACTAGGTTCTTATTTCTTGATTTAGATTAACTATTTCCTTACGGATAATAGTCAGAAGACTGGGAGAGGATAATCTCATAATAGTAGTAGAACTAGGTAATCTCATGAGAAGAGAAATATGCTACATTATCTATTAAAATCTTGATTGGGACTCCAAATTAAGAAATAATATTTTCCTTGAGAAAATTACATACTACCTCTGAAGTAGCTTGCTTGGTTGGAATGGCTTCCACCCACTTGGTAAAGTAGTCTATGGTTGTGAGGACATAGTCATGTCTAGCACTTGAGGATGGGTTTATAGTGCCAATGAAATCAATACCCCATTATTGAAATGGATCTTTGATCACCATCAGCTTGAGAGGCAATGCTGCCAACTTGGGTTTTCTAATGAATTGTTGACACAACTCACATTTACACACCCAGGTGTATGTATCTTGAAATATTGTAGGCCAATAATACCTAGCTCATAGAATATTATGAGCAGTCATAGGTGAAAAATAATGTCTACCATAGGCTAGATTGTGGAAATAATCTAAAAGTTTAGACTACTGCACTTTGTCCACACAATGAAGGAATGCCCCATCAAGGTTCCTTTTATACAAACTATTTTTTGATAGGATATAGTTAGTAGCCTTCAATTTAACAATTCTCTTTTATTTATGAGATAGGTGGGTAGGACACTCACCATAGGTAAGGAAATGAGTGATATTATAATAGCACTCATCTGTAGTATTGACAAAAAAAACTTTTGGCATGCCTTCAACCTTTGTTTCTTCATGCCCTGTTTCCTTTGGTATGTTATCAAAAATTAGTTGACAGAGGCCTCTTCTTCACAAAATATTCATAGGTTAGATAATAAGATCACAATCCTAGATTTTAGCAGTCTAATTTCCCCTTTTGGTACCAAACACTTGTTGAGTTAAAATGGACTTTACTATTGTATCAGGCACTAGAGCAACAGTGTGTGAGTTCAGGATGTAGAAGCAAAAGTGTTTCACCACCTTAACCACAACATAAGCATTCTTCTCCATGTTTGAATATTTTAATTCATGAGCTTTGAGAGAACAACTCATGAATGAAATTGGAGATTCCACTCCTTCTTTGTTCTACTAAACTAGAATGGCTGAAAGTGTGTGTTAGAAGCATAGCTGTACACTGTGAAGTTTTTAGTATAATCTAGACAAACTAGGATTGGGGCATGGGTGATAGCTTCCTTGATATCTTGAAACACTAACTTGTCTTCTTCAATCTAGTGGAAAGTAGCCTTTCCCTTCATCATATCGATGATGTGCTGAGTCTTTTCTGCAAACTCAGGAATGAATCTTCATAAAAAATTCACCTTTCCAAAGAAAGAATGAACTAAAATTTTACTAGTAGGTAGAGTAAGTTCTTGGATGGATTTGACTCTTTTTGAGTCAATTTTTATGCCTTCTCAAGATACAGTATGACTAAGAAGTTTCCCTTCTGTAACCCCAAAAACCAATTTTTTAGGATTAAGGGAAATGCCATTATGTTGACATCATTCTAGCACCTTTTATAGATGATGCACATGATCAAGATAATATTTGGAAAATATAATTAGGTCATCAAGATATACCAAAATTAACTTTCTCATTTCATCTCTAAAGGCAAGATCCATGGCTCTCTGGAAGGTGGCACTAGCATTGATCAAATCAAAAGTCATTTTGTGATATGTAAAGGTGCCTTAAGGTGTAGTGAAAGTGGTCTTATGATGGTCTGCTTCACCGAATTCTACTTGATTATAACCCAAAAAACTATCTAACATTGATAACATCTCTTAACTAGTCACTATCTGCAGGTTATGATCCATGCTGGGAAGAGGGTAGTTGTCCTTTAGAGATGATTGATTCAGATTTTTGAAATCAACACAGAGGTGAATTTCCCCATTCTTTTTTCTCATAGGGACTATGTTCATAATCTAGGTGGAATGATGGATTGGAAAAATTATCTTTGCTTTTAATATTTTCTAAATTTTAGACAAAATAGTACTTGATATCTTGGGTTTGTACTACGTCAATTTTTGCTTGTGAGGCAATGATCCAATCTTAAGAGGAATTTCATGCTAAATCTCTTTAGGCCTAAGAGATTTTAGATCATCATAAGACTATGCCAAAACATCAATGTAATGGTGAATCAGAGTAATGAATTTGAGCCTTTTATCAGGTGTGCAACACTTCCCAATGTTGACCATCTTGGGATTTTTTTTAGTACTCAAATTTATTTGATCAAAATCTTGGGAAAAACTTGAATCCATTTATCACTGCTTGACGAACCTGTCATGCTTATCAAATAACTTTTCAAATGAAACCAATCCCTTTGAAATGAAGGAATTCTTCACCAGTGTTTGAACTTGTTTCAAGAGTTGATTCCCATGGTGGAGACTCATTACCTTCAAAATAAAGCTTCTCAAAGCTATCCATCTGCTCTAGAAAAGCAATGATTTTGTTGTTGCCATTGAATACCTACCAATGGTTGGCATTATCAGGCATACTTGGTCGAAAGACTAGTTTGATAGTGTATGTATTTTCTTTGAGGTTGGGGTGAAGAACCATGAGGGTCATAGAAATAGCCAATGAATCTACTCAATCATTGAACTCTCTGGGCATGATAGGATACTAAAAGGAATAAAACTTTTAATGCAGTCCCATACTAGATCGTGGTAATGGCACAATCTTTTATTCTTGGTTTGACACAAGTTCCTTACTTTAAAAACCACCATTTCAGTGTCTCCTCTAGCATGAAGGAGCTTAACACCTTTATCTTGAGCTGCCTTCAACCCGATTAACAAAGATTCATACTCGGCAGTGTTGTTGGTGTTGCTAAACTATAACTTATATAAATAAGGGAAAATATATCTTTGAGGATATATGAACACAATCATGGCTCCAAAATTGATATAAGAAAAATTTCTATCAAATTCTAGATTCCAAACATCATCAGAAACTGATCTCTTCTTAGATTTTTCTTCATTTAGGAGGGGAGATCCTTTTGTACCTGAATTGTGCTCTACCAATTCTTTTGGTTTCATGTCTAAACTTTTTGGATTATCACCTATAGGAATTGCATTTTATGAAACAACGACACCCTCTATGGATAGGAAGTAATTACCCATTATTGAGGACTCAAACAAAATTTGAGCTTCAGGGGCTGATGTTTGGGTGACAATGTACTTTAACTCCTTCTCAGGGAGAAACCTTTACATGATTCCCTTCACAGGTATCCTCACCTCAGATAGGTCCATGCTCAAATTACCACCAACATCCTTACAAAAATTTTGTCCCAATAGAATGTCATAGGAAGCTGGAACGTCAGCGACCAAAACTATAATTTTAATCCTTTTTTCTGAGAAGGCTGTGAATGTAAATTGGGCATCTTTGATTTGACCCAAAAGAGGTGCTTATTTATTTGCCATGGAGAAACATCTCCCAAAAGTTTTATTTAGGGTGAGGCTAAGATATTATGCTACCTTGGTAGGCATGATATTGTTTGAAGCTACTGAGTCAATTATATAGTAGCTCAGCTTGTGTCCATTTATCAACAGGGAAACATTGAAAGTTTATATTTTCCTAGGGGCAACAGGAGGAGTAATGACAAGGTTATTTGGAGTAGAGCTATTCTTT
The DNA here is from genome assembly GCA_037957365.1 of Torreya grandis. NCBI lineage: Eukaryota > Viridiplantae > Streptophyta > Pinopsida > Cupressales > Taxaceae > Torreya > Torreya grandis. Next base: position 251,395 of record JARHVA010006852.1, read on the forward strand.
GGGAGATTATGGATTACCTTGGAAACATCTTGTCCTGTAAGGACAATTTTTTTCCTTACACAATCGACCAACCTGTCTAAATACTCAGGGTTGGCTTATAGATATTTAAAATTAGTCATTTGGATTTTGGTCTTCCTAGCATGGTCAATTATATCAAATGACTAGAAAGAACTAGGAGCAGAAGAAGGAAGTCCATCATTTTGGTTTTTTAGGGGTGTGGTATTGGTTTGAGAATTTAAAGCAGAAGGAAAAGGAATATTTGAGGTACTTACTTTTTTAGTGATCACCAGGTCCTTTGATTAGAATGGTAGAGAAGTCCCCTATTTAAAAATTGAAATTATTGGTTGAGATCCTTTCCTTGGTTTTCATTTATTAGCTAGTTGAGTCGACTAGTTCTGGGACCTAGTAAGAATAGCGTATGACCCCTCAAACACTTATCCTTTACTTGTAGCTTCATCCTGGTAAATCAAGAAACTAATGTTGGAGTCACCAGCTAATTCTTTTTCTCTTTTTGTGAAGAGATTGGCATCATCTTCTTGGATCAATTTAGGTCAAAAAAATAAATTCAATTTAGTTTCAAGATATCCAACTGTTGAGTTGGTTGGTGTTGTTTCAATGGCAAGTTTCCCCTATGGGGGAGGAAGATGATTTGATTACCCTTGATTCTTGGCAGCATTGCCTTGATATAATTAGCTGGGAAATGTCCTCCTTGGTATGTCCCGGTAAGAAGGAGGAGTAGGCATCCCTTGTGCCATTTGCTTTTTTAGAGCTAGCAGCTCATTATCCAACTTTTGCACCATAGGATTAATGGTGCCTATAGAAATTTTTTTAAAGGATGAAGAAGATTTATTTTTGTTAGGATCTCTTCTTATCTTTCTTGCCATGATAAGATCATCTTTAACCTCAGTAGCCAAATCCTAAGCTACAGCAAGTCTATGTGGCCAGCTTGCCTCAATAGGAAACTCACTTCAAAAAATTGAGAATTTATGAAGAAGCATTTAAGATTTTTAGGTGTTGACTAAGTAATTATAGGAATCCTATTCTTCAGCTTGTCAAATTTAGCTATGAAGTCTTGCATAGGCTCATGAGTTTCCTTCTTCATTTTCATGAGTTGAGCTAATAGGGCATGCACATCTTCTATAGGTTTGAATCTGGCTTCAAACTTGGCTTTGAGAGTGTTCCAGTCAGTTATAGTTTGAGCTTGAAGGTGATAAAACCAATCTGTAGCAACACCTTGCAACATTTCTACAAATAGTCTAACTACTATGTCTTCATATTCCATGCCTATCACACCATAGGTTATGCAAAAGGCTGCAACATGTTCATCAAGATGAACTCTCCCATCACCATATAACATGAAAAAATTCTTCCTTGAAATGCGAGGTAGTTCATGTAAGGGTGGAGTTAGATTTAGGGGACCAAAAGTGTTATCCCAAGGGCCTTGGGATGCCATGATATGACAATGGAAAGGAGAGATAAAAAATATTGGTGGGGTATGTATAGACAAAGCTTTGATAGCAAAGGAAAGAGAAGCTTTACCTGGTATTGATGACCTAATGTTGGTAGGAGGAAAACTCTTGCTTCACTGAAGGCGAGATGGTGGAGGAAAAATATCAAAATTATTTCATTGCACCAACTCAAATACAAGATCAATAATACCTTGAGATATTTGGATTCATGTGTATGGTGGATCTACTAGAGTGCAAAATGCAAATGGAAAAGAACTAGAACTATTTCAATTTGAAGCTTGAGGATTCAAACTATGCATTCTTCCCCAGCAGAGTTGCCAAAAAACTATTGGGTGAGTATTTTGTCACCAGCTAACTGACAGCAAAATAGGTATATCAACCTTAGCATAAGGAGATTTAATTGGCAAAATGTTTAGGTTTACCACAACATAATGAGATAAATATCTCTTCTCATCAAGGGGAGGTTCCCTATAAGATACTATATACTAATATAAACTGAAAATAGACTCAAGGGTGAAATCAAACCATCCATCTCTCTTTTTTCGGAGAGGATATTCACAAAGAAAAGGATAATTCCTGGGTAAGTGTTGAAGGCATTTATCTTCTTTCAAAAATGATGTTTAGAAAAATTAGAGGAAGACTTTTTGGATAGTAACTGTAACCACGAGAAACACACGAAAGCACAAAGTCTTTCATTGCTCCTCTCACTGATTCAGGATGTAGTAACATAGTAGAATGAAGTGTAGCACAAAGTCTCCACCTCAACTACAACAGGATAAAAGGTTATGAAGGTTAATGGGAGCTCAGAGTCTCTCCAATATCCTTTTCATTAAAACATAAAACACATACTAAAGATAATTGTGGCAGCACAAAGTCTCCCACAGTCAACTTAAGGACACTTTCCAGATTATTTCCACTAGTTTTGCTTATTTGATTAAATGGACAAGACTGTATTTAGGAAATAGACACAAGAACAATTTTATAGATAACACAAGTTGCTTCAACAGAAAGTTTGAAAGGTCATTTGTTTTCTTATTCAAATGACAAAATATGATTAGCAGTCTGAGCTCAAAGTCTTAAGAATGCCTTTTAATTTGGGCAGAGTTTCACTTCTAGTAACTGAGAGATCTCCTATTTAAAAATTGAGATATTCTATTATATATCAACCCAAGAAAGACTTGGCTGCTTGTTTTCATGAAATGGCCCATGCTGCATTGAATGCATTGACAATTATGTGAAGGGACCATGCTAGAGCTGATTATCAGCTTGGACTCTAGTGCTCTAATCAACTCAAATGTCTCCTCCCAAGCATGGGTGGCTTGGTCTTCTTTATGAAGCTTACATAGCTATCTATTTGCTTTTACTTCAATGAAGAAAAATAGGCTACACCTTTGAATGCTTGCACTCTCGGGTATCCACCTAGTGGATTGTTCCACCTACTGGAATAACACTCCTATAGATATTTCTAGATTTCCTGTAACATTTTGTCTCTTCCTAGTGTTATGAGCTCTTAGGCTCTCTTCTCACTTTCTGCTAGCTCCTTTGGCTTCTTCTTTGGCTGGTTGCTTAGTTCATTCCTGAGTCTAAATCTTTGAAAATTGATGATTATTTTATTACCCTAATTTTGACATCCATGGGGATGTCATCGATCGCTGGTCATTCGAAACACTTTGAACCTTGAATCTTTGAAACTTTTTTCTATTCATCAGTTCAATGGTTTAATGGGTCAAATTTCATCAAGCGGTTTGGTAGTTCAATATTTAATGTTCGGCAAAGAGTTTCATTCACTTAGTCTTCTTAAGGAGTTCATTGTATTGTTGAACCAATTGTTTGAAATTTTCTTCTAAAATCTTTCACTTGAAAACATATTCTGGACTCTTTCACTTGAATTTTGAACTTTGAATCCTTCAAACTCTTTGAAGGCTTTTGAACTCATTTGAATCTTTGAACCTTTTGAACTCATTTGAACCTTTGAACCTTTTGAACTTATTTGAAGCAGAGTTCAATGGTTTAATGGTTCAATGGTCTATTCTAACTCTTCAAAGCCCGCCATTGAAGCTTTGAACTCTTTGAAATTTGAACCTTTTTAACTCATTGAAGTGGAGTTCAATGGTTAAATGGTTCAAAGGTTCATTCCTTACATTTTTTTCATGAAATGCCTTAAGTGTTTTTTGAACTTCTCCTTGCAAAAGCTTGCCATTGAACCTACGATTTCCTTAGCTGAAAAGGCTTGAATAATTGAAGAACTTGGCTGCTAAGAACATTTTTTTTTTAAAGAAAGGAAGAGACCATTTTCATCTTGCAAGGCCAAAATGATTGATATGTTTTCCTCAAAAAAGAGTGATGGATTTTGGGAACAACAAGATGGTTAATCCTTTGACCATCCACATAAGAAATTGATTACTGATAAGTGTGATTCACATGGTGGATTGTTTTCATGGAGCAAAAATGATGCAAGATGTACTATCATTAATCTATGTTGAAGTGATGGTGATTATTATTCACCTCAAGTGTTTGAGTTCTTGTATATACTATAATATGTGTGTGATATGCTTATGTTGTGTGTATGTCTTCCCTAAGTGTTATTGATAACACAAGTGTGTTTAGTTTTGTCTGTTGTCTTGTGTGTTTATTTTTTATTATTTGGTGTGTTTTGATATTATTTAAAATGCAATTCATTATCCATATAGTTTATATGTGACTCCATATCCCAATAGATAGGAGAAGTCTACTGGTCTTTGGCATAGCTAACTTGTCACCTGTAGGAAATCATTAAAATGTTGACTAATTTGACCACAAGTCAAATTGGATCAAACCCCTATATGGTCATATTTTTTTATAAGCATTCCATAGGGTGTAAAATGAGTCCTATGGTCTTTAATAAGGTCAAACATATGTTTACCATTGTCATATTTGTCTATAGTTGGTCTTATGTCATCTAGGGGTCACTTTTAGGTCATTTATGAAGTAGTATGATTTCTATGGGAATGACAAGTATATCCCATGTCATAATATGTCAGAATAATTATTATAAAACTCATAAAATGTAAGCACAATGTCAAAATAAGAAGATAGTTTGAGAAATTATACTAATTCTGCAGTAATTATGGAATGTGTGGCTGATTCAACTATGCCTCTTAAAATTCCTTTAGCTCACTTTGATTCCTGAGATGCTTTGATAGACCTAAAATTAATTAAATCTGACCTATCTTTCCTATCGCTCTCTTGGACAAGCTAAAATTCTCAACTAGTTTCAGTTAAATACAATCAGGAGGAGTTGATTCAAATCAAGTAAACCTAGTGGGTGATAATAATATTTATCTAATGCAAATATATGGAAATAGTTGTAGGTTTGGTGTACCATGCTATATTAACCATTTTTAAGAGTGTTAGCAATTGTTTTTACCTGCTCATCCCCATAGACTTTAGGTTTCTTATCTATTTACATTGTTCTATGAAATTCAAGTTGTGTACATAATGTTTAGAGGTATTACCACCTTTATCATGTGATTATAAATCTAGTTTTCATATGTGGTGTGAATAAGTTGTTAGTATCACTCTCATCTTACTATGAATACTCCATTGAAAGTCTATAGACCTTATTTTCATAATGGTAAATCTTGTCTCCTTATTTTTATCATCAAAACAAACGTGATGTGTTGTGTTTTAGTATCCCATTGAATGGTGACCACTCTCTATTTTTAAGGTTGAATCTCAAAAGGTCATGGTTAGAAGGACACAACCAAAAAACACACAGTTAATTTTCTTTATGATTGTCACCTATAGTCAAGAGAATTTAAGCCTTGAACAATCATGGTAATGAGACATGAATATTTCAAGGTTATTGAGAGGATTATAAAGTGAAGAAAATAGGATTTATCTATATAAAGGGTCATCACCATTATAAGAAATTTTCAACTTAATGCATAGTCATATATCTGGTCATCACCTACATGCATCTCCAATAGAGGTCTAAGTAATGTTAAGATGATGGTGTGTGAGCTCACTTGAAACCTTCATTGAGGTTTAAGGACATAGAGAACAACATTATTATAATGGTGAGGTCATTTGGTAAAGTAATGTTTGATTTCAATGTTTTTAAGTTAGGAAATTTATTTTTGATACAATTAACTTTAACCTCACTAAATCACATTTTTCTCATACATTTGGTACTTCCATAGTAGAATGTTTTGAGGAATGGAGAAGTATTAATGTTTGCATCTTATATCCCAATACTAAAAGAAATGATTTGACATGATAAGGTGTTTGAATTAATAATCAATACTTATGTATGAATGGTTTCTAATTTAGACAAGTTATAACCTAGAAATCTCAATAAAGTACTATGTGAGAAGACAAAGAGCAACCCAACTTGCAGTGACTCATAGTGGTGAATAAAACTATAGTATATAAAAATTACATGAGATCATATATGATTATAATTAAACTAATAACTTAAATAACAATAAACGTATATGAATTCCAATTTTAAGGAAAATGTCTCCTCCTATAAGCCTCATATGCCCCAAAACAAGTTCTATAGTTTGATTGTGGACTTAGAAGACGTTGATAGTGGCGAGTGATGGTATGCCCTAAGGAATGATATGAATATTTTAAATTTTTAAATGATATTAGGGACTTCAATAAGTTCCTAAGTCATGAAAAACAATTCCCAAGCATGGATAAACACCTATAAGAATCCTATTTTCCTGAGTGAATATTTATAGTTAACACAGTCTATGGAATAGCATAGGCAAAGAGGTAGGTGTGAAAATCTAGAAGAAGTGTGTGATGGGTAGATCATATTTAAACCAATATCAAAATTGAAAAGGAAAAATTCCAAACTACTCTCAAGAAGAAATATCCCCAACCTACAGTCAGAGCTCAAATCTTTTAGGCCCAAATAGAAGTTTGTGCATAGTCTAGTTTTGTAAACCTATTTTTAGGGATTTATGATATTGAGGGATTTTAAAAAGTTTCCAATCCTTGAAAATTGGTAAAAAACATATCCAATAACTAATATATCCTTTCATAAACTCATTTTTTTGATAAAATATGGGAGATGCCCTTTATTTTGTCTCAGAGAGAGGACACTCCCAGATAGTCTAAACTGTAGGTTTGGTGAGTAAGTAATAAGAGAATATGATGTAGAGTCTTGGATAATTTAATAAATGTGTTTAGATTTGGAATGAAGGTATAAAAAGTGTCTAAACACTGATAGATATTGGAAACCACTCAGAGGTGGTCATGGGTAGTTAGGTATAGTCGGCCTATTATGCCTAAAACTAAACCTAAGCCCTAAAAGGGACTAAATTCACTTAGAATACCATATGAACATTAATATCCATTTTATGACCTTAAATGGAGGTTTTATAATTATTTATACCCTTTGGTTTGTATGGACATAACATAGAATGGTCAAATTGAACCAATTACATGACATGAGTACCTAAAATGCATGAGAAAGCTTGACAAGCCATTTTCAAATATTCAAATCTATACAAAATAATTTCATGGTGCCTTAATAACTTGGGGAGAGTTGAATGGGTTCATTCACCACAACATTTTGGAACTTTTTCAAATGTTAGACATCAAATTTTTATGAATAATCGTTAATTTTCTTAAGCATCAAAAACCCTCCTTAAACCCTTTTATAATACTTAATGGATAAAATAAGAAAGAATATGTACTCATAGGGGGTCAATTGGCCATTAAATTTCCTTGGACATTTTAAAATTCACTCGAGCTCTTGGACATAAAATTGGTTTGTACCCTACTTGTACAGACAAACTAAATTCAAGGTTTTTTACTAGTTTTTTTTTTAAATTTTTAAAGTGAAAAATAGAATTAGTAGGTAACAGTCATTGATTAAGGTCAATAGGGACTTATATTATATACCTAAAATCATTTCTCACCCTGGCTAATCATGGAAATCTCTTTAGAACATCATTCATTTTAGGTAGTCTTGTATAGATATTAGAAATGAAAGAGTGACTGCTTAGTGAGAAGATGAGAGGTCAAATTTGAGATATTTTAAAGGTATAATTCATTGATTAAATGATATATATACCTTTAATATGTGTCCTAACACCTTTTCCATGTATTTTATTGAGCAATTGAAGGCCACTTTAATGATAAATATGAAGAATGAGTCCTAGAAGATTAATGAATGACTATAGATGGTGAGTATAAGTTTCATGAGGAAGGATATTAGTTAGAGAGACATTTGATGATTGATATAGATTTTTTAAAAACCCCCTAATACATTGAATATGTTTCAAGTCTTACTAGTCTAATTTTGAGCAATCAAGAGATGCATCATCATGAAGGCAGTTTTCAAGAAGGCCATTTGAGGACCCTACATCACTTTGAAGAGTTTTTCATGATTTAGATGGACAATTATCCACGAAAACTTATATAACTCTTAAAATTAATTATTATGTAATTAAACTAATCCTCATCACATTGTACTTATTATTTTGACCCTTGAGCTCCACTTCTTCTCTCTCCTTTCATATCTTTTATAAACACAAGCCATTTTGGATTGTATAAAGGAATCCACACTTGGCATGGAAAAGTCGTACTAGTTTAATACCATATTTTTCCTTTGAAATAAATATTTGAAATATATTTTGGATTTCACAATCTATCTTCACTAAGTGTGTGATGTGGTCTATAACGAAGTGCCTAGTGTTAAGTATATATCCTTGCCTTCTCTCTACTCTTCCATGTTTGATTCAAGTAGTTTCCACTCTAACAGGTCACATGAAGTGTATTCAAGTGAATTTTCCTATATTTAAGTTTAAAGAGTATCCTTAGTGTCTAAAATATGTCCTCTAGTTCACTCACCTTGAGTATTTGAATGGATATCACCTCCATGTTCAAAATACTAATGTTAGAAGAATTCATGATTTTGAGACTAGTTTTATGAGTCATATTTCTTAGTGAAATTATATGGTAGTACAATGGAGATATTTATGGTATATCAGCTCATTATATTAGTTTAATTTCATGTTACTCCTATCCATTTCAATCCAATCAATAAACTAGTGTAGGTGATAAACAAGCAAAGATAAATATAGGGAGCTAGACCTTGAACCTAGAGGGTTACCTATGTTATAGGCAACCCATAGGCCTAGAGGGAATATAATTTTGTGTATATCTTAAAGTAGGCTTGGAAAGATATCTCTAGGGTGAAATATTTGGTGACAATAGGATAGTAATGACCTCTAGGTCATTGAATTTAGATATGAATTTCATATTACCTTAATTGATGATTACACCTAAAGATTGATTTTATAGGCCTTGTTTGTAAATTTGAAGTAGATTTGGATAAATAAAGTCCCATGTGGACTTGTAAAATTCATAGGTAAACCCTTCATAATTCGAATATTTATGATTACTCATGCATTAAAGACACTTTTTTAGCTAAGGAAGACATAAAGGTGACATGGAAATCCATTTAAAAATATGTTTATGCTTTCAGGGAACCACATAAAAGCAATTTTGAAATTCTTGGGTTACTTCCATTGTTCTTTCCTAAGTTTAAAACACTAGTTTATATTGGTAAATAAAATAAAATAATACATCCAGAAGGGATGTGATCCTTGTTTGAGATAACTAGTAGGCTTGATTTGTTTTTAGGATTGTTTAGTCCTAAAAGGTTTTTATATTTCCTTTGAAACTTTGTCTCCAATTTTGAGCCAGTGAAGATGAGCATGATTTTTTTCCCTCTAGAAGCATGAACATTAACCACCTTGATTTGGTGTTTAACTGATGTGATTTTTAAGTGGTGATCAAAGGGATTGTGTTCAATGAGGGAAGAAACTCTCCAAAATTTATTAATAAGAAATTCATCACTACATTTTTTGGCATGAAATATTTGTTTCCAATAATGGTGGCGGTGTAAAGAATAACCTCATTCCACCATATAATCTAGCTATAAATATAAGGTAAGATCGGGTGAAGGGTTCCAAACCTATAAAATAAGGTGGATTTTTACCCTGTAGCTTAATATAGACATGTTTAAAATAAAATGATTACTTAACACTTATAAATTACTTGTGATCCATTCCACATAGAAACATTTTTGGGCAAGGTATGATAGAAATAAATAAATTTTTACTTATTGAAGACAACCAAAATATAATGAACCAATTTTTTGTTAGGAAAATCATTAAGATTTTTTGATATGACTCTTTGAGACCTTGAACACTTAAAGATAAAATATTTATTTGGAAATAACATCAATTTGGATATCTCTCTATCCATCCTTAATAGTTGTAATGGATTGAAAACTATGACACTAGTTTAGAAGGGAAATCCCCAAAATGATACGCCCTTAACTTATGGCATGTCTATGGATATGTTTAGCCAACATATCACTTACATACCTTTTATATTAACTTCCCACATCTCTCTATGTTCTTGGTAAAGTTATCCTATGGAGTAAGCATGGCTAAGTAGAGTATATATAAGAGACAATAGTTAGTATTTGAGGAAGAGATTTGAAATTCTAATCTTATTGTTTTTTTGTGGATGTTTCCAACTCAAAGTGGCTCAACTATATTTATCAAGCATTATTCTCTTATAAAAATTATTTTTGTGGATATATGTATTCTACTCTTATTTATGTGATGTAATACTCTATTTCATTAACATCCAAAAAATTTCATTAAAAGTGGTATTAGATCATTGATTTAGGCATGATTTTGTGGCATTTTGTTTTAGATTTTTTGTTGTGGTTCTCTTGGAAGTGGAAGGATTGAAAAAATAACTTTTGATTAAAAAATAATTTAATTTTATAGTCACTATGGTATTGTTTGAAGTTATTTTTTGAAAAAAATAGTAAAAATTAAAGTCTTGAAAACTTATCACCCTTGTGAAAATTAGTATTCATTGGATTTATCTCAACTAGATGATCATAATGATATTATATATTATGATACACTTTTTGAGATGAAAATTTTCACCTGCATGTATATTAATAGTCTTGTATTCATCTCAATGATATGATCATAATATTATCATTTGTTGATATATATTTTTTATGATTGGAACCCTCCATCAGAGGGTTTTTACACGGCTAGTCCTAATAGTCATAGATGCAAGAAAAAGAAATAAACACCAAAAAATCATCACAAGAATAACATGAATTCAAAACAATTTTATCAATTTATTTCTAAGTGGTTCACAAACTTCAAGTAGGTTTACAAATATTTGGGTAGAAATATTATCTCAATGTAGTTAAATGGGACATCAATGGAGGAAGAGGGGATTAAATGTTTTGAAGGATAAATTAGAACTTATAACTAGGAAATTATCTAATCTTACAACTCAATCTTAATAAAATAATCTTCCACTACTCCAGTTTCATTCCCCCCATTTGATCAATCATAATTGTAAACTTAGTCTAAAGTAGTTGTTTCCAAAGGTGGACTTATGCAAGTTGGATGATAAGGATCCACTCACTTGAATCAATCAAATCAAAAATTTATTTGATGTAAATCAAACTCAATGTGTGTAAAAGTTTGTCGTGGCATTTTTATATGTAGAACCTGAGTTGTTTATTTGGTATAGATGTTTGTTTGATAAAAATTAAAGGAAGGGCCTTCAAATTACCTAGTATTTATTTATTGAGGATTTGTAACTCAACTACCATAACAATGTTTTTGAAAACTACTTCAGTCAACTAACAAAACTATGTCAATTAAAGACTATGAAGGATTATATCCATGAATTTAACAATCTCTCCTTGCATGCAGAGGACACCACTAAGGTGAATTTGATGGACAAGTTTTTGGGTGGCCTCAAATATAACATCCAAATAGAGGTTCACATGTTTAGTCACATTTTAGTGTCTAAAACCATACTAATGGTATGTATGGTAGAATAAAATACTTGATCAAATGAAGAAAATTATTTAATTTCCATGAATGTAATTTCCCATCTCCATCATTTCTTTAGCCTACAATATTTTTCCCACAGTAAGTTGAAGAGAATCATGCAAAAGGGTTATGTTTTGGTAGTGATATAAAATAGATCAAAGGACATAGGTGTGCTGAAAATATTTTGTTTTACATTGAAGGTGTCAATGAGGATGAATATTATGATGAAGCCTCAGGTGTAGATTTTTAAGAACATGAGTATGAATCTAAAGGTTCTCAACCTACTATTTCATGTCATGCACTCTTAGGTATTATTACTCCTCAAAATCTTAAGGTGGTGGGCTTAATTAAGAAATATAAGTTGAATATGTTGGTTGCCTCTAGTATTAAACACAAATTCATCAACAATAAGTTGTATCCTCTTTTGATCTTTTTCAATTACCTAGCACTATAATTTTAGGTCATGGTTTTAGATGGGGGTACAATCAACTATTATAGAAAATTTCATGGAATTAATCTTGATATGGGATAATACCTATTAGATTATCCTATGTTTTCTATTCCCATGGATGGGGCTAACATAATTTTTGACTGTAATGGCTCACCACATTAGGTACAATTGAGATGAGTTTTTGGAAACTATTCATGTTTTATCATTCAAAAGGTAGGTCATTTAAATTTCATGGTGTATGGTTTAAATATACATAATTGGTTAGTTCTCGCTAGATGATGAAGATTTTCATAAAATGTTTTAAAGGATTTGTTTTGCTTTTTATTTTCATAAAATTTTAACTAACTGAGGAGTTTACCCATCATGATTTACAATTGATGTTGTATGACCATTATAATGTTTCTGGTGCCATGATGAAGTAACTTCCACCAAGAAAATTGCATGATCATACCATAATTAAACTTACAAGTATTAAACCACCCAACACCATAACCTATAGGTATCCCCATGCTTAGAAGAGTGAAATTAAAAATATGGTATAAGAGATGTTGCAGGTAGGAATTATCAAACTCAACCAAAGTGAATATTCCTCACATATGGTCAGCGTGCATAAGAAGGGTGGTTTTGTATAATGTGCCAAAAATACATAGAAATCAATAAGTACACCATTAAACTTATGATTCCTATTATAGTAATTGATTATTTTATGGATGGATTAATCAATGTTTATTTTACCAAATTAGATCTTCATTTGGGGTATCATCAATTTAAAAAATATGAATATGACTTAAATAGAACAACTTTATTAACTCATAGAGACCATTATGAGTTTTTGTTAATGCCTTTTGGTGTATCAGATGCACCATATCTATTTTAGAGTTTGATGAATATTATTTTTAGGACATATTTAATAAATTTTGTTTTGGTGTTTTTATGTGAAACAAATACTTTAAGTTATGGAACAACATCAAATATATGCCAACCCTTAAAAATGTGACTTTGGTGTTAGAGATATGGAATACATGAATTATTATTTCATGTGAAGGCATGATATTTGATCTTATAAATATCTAAGAAATGATGGAGTGGCAAGTGCGCAGGACCCTTAAAAAGATTTGAGGATTTACGGGGTTAACATGTTACTATTGTAGGTTTTTAGAAAATTATGGAAGCATCATATCCATAGTCACATATTTTATTAATAAATACTCCTTATATTGGATTTAAAAATCTATGAAGGCATTGGAACAGCTATAAATGGATATGTGCACCAATCAAATTTTAACTACTCATGATTTTAATAATAATTTAATTATTGAATATGATGCCCTAGGATATAGATTGGGGTATTTACACATGTAACATTGAATTTAGAGTCATAAATTGATTGTAAAAATAATCTCAATGTAATATATGAAAAATAGATGATGGATAATATATGTGCAGTCAAGTAATGAAGATCTTATCTGATCATATGATATATTTAGATAAAGATTGATCATGATAGCCTAAAATATTTTTTAGTATAGTTATTATCATTATAATAATAATATAAATGGGTTAATAAAAGTTTAGGATATTATTTTGAAATAGTATACAAGAAAATAAAACACAATGTGTGGGAGATGCAATATCTAGTCATGATGAATTTGTTGAGGCATTGTTATGTGAAATGAACATTCAATAGGCATATTGGATAGTGCAAGTAAAAAGAGAATGGGAGAATGATAAGTATACCTATGATTTGACTTAAAATATTTAAATTCAATTTTAGGGGTATAACAAATTTCATGGAAGGGGAATGCATTATGGTATAATGATTGATTATATCTCTATAAGCATTTCTTCCTAAAACATAAAATTCATTAGGAACATTGTACATCATTAATAAGAGGTAATTGAATATATTTTTTAAAATATCATATATTAAATAAATATTTTTTTTGGGAAGAACTTTAGTGGGATATAAAGAAATATGTAGCTGAAATCATGGCATGTCAACACAATAAAGGTGAAACCATTAAGACCCCATGGGTTTTGCAGCCTTTATCCATCCCTAGCCAGAGGTGGAAGGAGGTTACCATGGATTTCACTACTAATTTACCATGGTCTAAGGTTAAAAATGTTATCATGATAATTTTGCATTAACTCACTAAGTATGCTAAGAGAATTCCTTATCACAACCATTTGTCCCTAGTACAGTAGCTTATGATTTCTCAATATAATTCATAAATTATAGGGTACTCTAGAGATCATTGTAAGGGACTGGTATCCAATATTTGCTATTAATTTTTTTATGGAATTATTTTCATGTTTGGGCACCTAGTTGGCTCATATCGCATCCTATCCTCCTCAATTTTAAGGAAAAGTAGAGGTAGTTAACAAATACCTAAAAGGGTGCCTTTGTTGTTTTGTTTCTGACAAACAAGGAAAATGGGTTTATTGGATTCCACTTTATGAATAGTAGTATAACACTTTGTTTTACAATTATTCCAAAATGTATTCCTTTGTGATATTAAATGGGTATTAATGCTCATCAATAACTTCATACTTAATGTGCATCTCAAGGTTTGATTTTTTGAGAAACACATTGACCATCAACAAATGTTAATCACTAGTTTTTGAGAGGATTTAGCAATAGCATATAATAAAATGAAGTACCAAGTGTATGAACATTATAATGAATGGAATTTTTAAATAGGAGATTAAGTATTTATTCATTTGTATCCTTATAATAATATGTGTCTAAAGTAATAGAAAAAAGATAAAAAAACTATGCCCTAAGTACTATGTCCCTTATTAGAATTTGTATAAAATTGGTATTTTAGCCTACAAGTTGTAATTTCCCTCATCCACTCACATACACCCAATATTCAATCTCTCTTTCCAAAATCAAGTAAAGGGACATAAAATTTATACTCATACTAAATTACTTGAATTAGATAAATAAGTCTGAGCCTGTATAGAGCCTAAAGAGATCCATTACATAATCACTGAGTAATTGCAAACTAGACTGATTAAGGAGTATTTGATCAAATGGAAGAATATGCATTATAAATATGCAACATGGGATGATGAATCATTCCTACATAAATATATTAGTTTGATTTAATGTTGAGGTTAATTTTGTTCTAAAAGGGAGGGACGTGTTGCACCATTAACCTATGGTGTGTGTAGGGATATGTGTGGCTAACATGTGTTTTATATACCTCTTATAGTATCTTATCACATATCTCTATGCTCTGAGTAAGGTTATCCTATGGAATAACCATGGATAATTAGAGTATATGTAGGAGGTATTAGTATTTAAGGAGGATGTTATGAATTATGCAATTATTGCATTATTATAAAGATTATCCCCTTAAAGTGGCTTAGCTATATTTATCTAACATGTTTCTCTTATGTTTATTATTATCATGGGTATACATATTCTAATCATATTTGTGTAATATAACATTACATTTTGAGAACTTCAAAGTAATTATATTAAACTCAAACATAATGAATTATGAAGTGGTATTTAGCCCCATTTTTCTTTTGGGAGAGTCAGCACCATGATGGGGTGGGTTACATGACTACCTAGAGAAAGAGACACTTACAGAAGATATCATAGTGGATAAAGAACCATTTTTAGGATGAGAACTTTGATAAATAATGCCATATTGGGCCTTTAGTTATTTTATAGGGTGGGAAGGAGAGGTGGGAACCTCCAAGGATAATTGGGTTACTAAATGAGAAGTGATAGAGGGGAGGGTTTTGGCCTTGACTATAATGTTTTGGTAACTATAGTTTAACCATCACCTTTATTGACCATATTGGGATTATTACATTGTAGAGGTCTTAGGAGGGTTTCTATCAAAACATAAGGGGATAATATTTTATATAATGATTAAGAGATTGAAATCAGAAATAGGTATTGGATAAATTGAAATAAATAACCTTTTATGTCTAATTAGTTTTTTTGACTTAGATATCTATAAACTCATGTAACTCCTTAGATAAATAAACCTAAATGCAAAAACACTAGTCAAGGTATGAGGAATAAAACTTAGAAATTTCATGGTATAATCCTCACTTGATGAGCTATATAATTTTGTCAAAATCCATAATGGAATTTGGAAACCTAGAAGTTCATTCGAAACCAACACTCTAAGAAAGGCCTAGTCACTGAATTTAAAATCTCAAGTTTAGTGGGATAAAATCAAGAGTATGTTTTTGAGAGAGAAACTACCTAATTTGGATAAGATGACTTCATACAATTCTATGAATGAAAAAATTAAAATACCTTTGGTAATATTT